>CM067375.1:55040454-55247326 GCA_034401795.1 Chaetoderma sp. LZ-2023a
GCAAACCCTTTAGTATCTCACCTGCCATATACCTGTTAAAAATTTCAAAACATAAAACTACCGTATTGGCGCAATATTGAGTCTCAGGACAAATAACCCATTCCATTCTGCATACCCCTGTTTATGCCAATACGGCCCGGTAAGGGCCCAGTACCGGCCCAGCAACATGCACTATTAGAACAATTTAACCTAAATGAGTTTGATGTGTGAAACTCGTTGTTATCAAGGTATTAAGCATGTGTGTAGTGTAGTATTTATTACCATAGAAACTTCAGAAGTTCTCCGTGAAGCTGAATTCAGGACGAAATGGGAGAACATACAGTGTCAAGACACTTAATATAGGTTTCATTGAGAATTTTTAAATTGACCTCGTTGTGGTTATTGAAGTTTTATCGCCATGTCTTTGGTTTGATTGTAAAACGACGATGGAACCTAAGCTTACACACTTGACATTTAGACATTGTCATTTCCGTACGGTTGCACCGTTTAATCGTGAATTCTGAGAAATCATACGATTTTAATGATAGATTTCCGGAATGAATTTGGCTGAAATTCGTTGCTGCTCCAGGCAGCCGCGAATTTCAGCCAAATTCGTTCCAGAAATACCCACCCAATTTCATATTTAACACCTTTTATATCAAACAAAATATATAATTTCTGGGATTTGAGGTTAATAGTAGTGATTCAAAAGTGATTGTTAGTAGGCCTAGTCGGATTGTAGATGTTGGCGTTAAAATGCCAGATCAATGGCGACTGGCTATTAACAGGAGATCAAAGCGGTTTACCTGGCCCACACAACACGATTCTCCTATTTAGCTTGTTTACAGGTATGACAATCACAGATCGAACTTTGTCAAGACAGGATCTGTGGAGGCGGGGTTGTGTTAATATAGTGCTTATCATGGTACTAACTTCCTAGTATTCTATCATGGGGTTGGTTATGGGGGGGGGGGGTGTCATTTGATGAGGGATATGCCCTCTCGAATTTTTCTTAATTCGTATCGGCCCAACGTGTATAGTACTCCCTCCACTTTTACCTGCCAATCTAGCAATCAAGCCACTGTTTTTAAATTAATTTTTCTAAACGTAATATCTATTATAGCAGATGTCAGACTATCTTAGACAAATTAATATTATAGCAAATATTTGACTGGTGAATGAATTCTAAAGCCTGCTTCCAATGGTCCTTTCCGGAGTACCCACCCATCATATGACGTCATAATGCACTGCGTGATGTGTGCAATGACATCATAATGAATGACGTCATGAATGATGTCGATAAGTACGTCACGAACGCATATTTGAAGACGGTCTATGGGCTGTTATGCAAATTGTTTGCTTTTACTATTTAATAAATATTCTGTTGAATATTTTGAAACTAATTTGACTGAGCACTGTTGCTGCCTACGGCAGCAACAGCACCCAGTCTAATTAGTTACAAAATATACAGCAGCTTCCCTGTATAGTTTTCAGGAAATTGATAGCTAGGGCATTCGGGGATCGATCAATCCAAACACGGCGAGGTGTGGGTGGAGCTTAGCTAGTGATGAGCGGGGTATAGCTAAAAATGGAAAGGTCCATTCAATCTGTAACCTGCCGTAAGCGATCTGCGGTTGTCCAAGATTGTTGCAGACAATCTACGACAGGTAGCCTATTTTATGTTCCTATAATATCTGGAACCAGCCGTAAGGGATCTACCATTCTGCAATGCGATTCGCAACCAGCTGGATACGAACGTCAAATGACCGCCTTGGTAGATGAAAAGATTTGGCCGATCATATCGATTCATTTGAATCCATATAGCAATGATCGCATGTTACAAGGACACTTCCAAAATAGGCCTGCGGAGCGAAGGTACCCTTCTGGTATATGCATGTATCTCTATTCTAGTTGAGATGCTCGCGTAATCAGAATGTTTCATTCCAATTCCAAACTTGACGCAATAGCACAATGCTGATCCTTCCCAATACCCCCCCCCCCCCACACAGAAACGGTGGCAAATTCAGTCTACGCATGCGCAATGCATGCAATAGCTATATTGATTCGAACGTTATATTTCAAATGGCCATTCTAATAGATCCAGACAGTCTCAGTTGATCAGAACCTCTAGATCAAATTTGAAACCGGACTATCTGGACAACGCAAGGCTAGCCGAAGTAGTCTAATCGGGACCCTCGACTTAATGGGGGATCCGATCCTCAAGCCACCCCACACCATCTCAACGATCTCCATACAGTCCCTCAGAAGTGATGTCACCTTTTTAGGCCTGCACATAAGCACCCAGTAGGCCTACGTTGTGGGTCATTCTACACACATTGACATCACCCCAAACCCATCTTCATCTGGATTTAAATTTTAAATCCAACCGTAGGCCTGCCATTCTGATTGATCAAGAGGTTCTACCATTAGCGCCAACAGTTGAAAGTTTCAATCAATCAGAAGGCTCTCTTTAAATATTAAATTAAAATTCAGATGGAGTGGTGATTGGGGTGGCCATATAGGGAGAATTACAATACATTTGGTGCCCTTGTGCAGCCCGGAAGTGTGAAGTCACTTCCGCGGGGGGGGGGGGGGGGGGGGGCTGTATCGCGAGAGACCAATTTTATAATATAGTCCTCAATATATACATTTTTCAATTTAATTTCATTACATAGGCATACTATGCTGCGTTAGGTAGCAACAGCCTCCAGTCAAATTTGTTTCAAAATATTCAGGACGATAATTTTTACATCATAAACAATGTATTGCGTTTAAAAAAGGCAAAATTGCGCCATCCTCAGGCTGAAAACAATTTGCTGTTCAAATGGAAACCATTGTGAGAGAAATAAAGGAACCTGCCTGAAATTGATTGCTTACATGTTTCCAAAACAAAGACAGAAACGTGCTAGTTAGTAAAATTTTGAACACGATGTAAGAAATGTTCTGTTGTATATATTGAACATAATATACAACAGTATGTTCTTATTTTGTTTTGGAAACGTACTAGATTATTTCTTAGCTACAGGTAGCCTACTGCACAACACCATTTTTGAGATAAGATTAGTGTCCATTTGAGTACTTTACAATGCGTGTCGTGGATTGGATGTCACATAACATCTATATTATCAAGTTCAAGTGCAAGTTTATTTACACCTGTCTTATTACAATACGTTGTACGTACACAGCTGTAACCACGTATACACAATTGCACTACCATTATTATTATTATTATTATTATTATTTAATACCAACATCATTGTTATCATCATTATCACCACCATCATCAACATCACTATTATCATCATCGTCATTACAATCGTCATCATTATTATTATTATTATTATTATTATTATTATTATTATTATTATTATTATTATTATTATTATTATTATTATTGGTATTTGCAATTATCATCATTAACTCCATCATCATCATCATCATCATCATCATCATCATCATCATCATCATCATCGTTATTGCAATCGTCACTATTATTATTATTATTATTATTATTATTATTATTATTATTTTTATTATTATTATTATTATTATTATTATTATTATTATTTTAACATTATTATCAATATTGGTATTGGAAATTATCATCATTATCGTGGCAGTGGACCGCTTAACACGTAGCTCTCTATTCTAACCAATATCAAGCAGATGTGTCCAATACCAGCGTCGCCGATATATTTTTCGTCGGGCCGCCGTAACATCAAAAGTCTATTTTCAAAAACAAATGTTGCTGAAAGCTGTTGCTGTTGTGTTCTAGGAGTTGCTCCCAAAATTGGCACACGTCTTCGGGACCCCGCAGACAAAGGTGCGCCCACGTTTGGAGACGATTGCTCTAGTAGAACTAACCAGAGTTATTGAAAAAATTGCGATAAAAGCGGCCATTTAAAGTAATAAATCTGCTGAAAACTGTTGACGTTGCGCTTTACCTTTTGAACCCAAAATTTGGAGACGACTTTGGGTCCCCACAGGCTAGCTCCCTCTCAAGTTTGGACACGATCGTTCTAGCAGAATCAGAGTTATTGAAAGCTCTCTTAAGAACAAGAACAAAGTCAAGAACGAGAATCGCTCCACGATCGTGTTAACGCTTTGTCTAGCCACGCCCGTAAGAAGTCGTATTTATTGTTATACCAGCTACTACATCTTACACATAAAACCTCCCCGTCTCATTGACATCACACCACTTTCTCACGTAGAGCTTGGACAACACTCAAATATAGTATAAACAAACAACATAGGGCCTAGGCTGATTGAAGTTCACAGGTAGATTCCCCACTTCAAAGATTATTTCCTGAAGTAGTTAAGTGTCTCTTGACTTGCACAATAGATGACTCGAGTGGAGAGGACGATACGTGCGCTAAAGTAAATTATAAGTAGCTGGCTGTTATAACATCAAAGACATTACGACACACCCACCTATGGATTATTCCCTTTGCTGTACCACTTGTGTAGAATTTTGGACTTTCTCAGTGATCGTTCTAGATACTATGTGGCACGAGGACCCATATACCCTCTCTTCAAAAATATGGGGACATCTGAAAACATTAGTGACACAGAAGCTAAGAAGGAACGCGTGCTTAGGAGAGCTATGCCACATGCACAGTAGGCCTAATGTTTGAAACATGCGAGGCATTTGCAGTAGGCCTAGACCTATGCAATATTCAGATTGACTATAGTGAGACCAAGTTGGTGATTAATTAACGTTTTCATCCCCGCAATTAAAAGTATCTCTATTTCATTTTCAAATCACACAATCAGTTCATTTGACGTTTATATGTACTGAATACTCAACGTAGAAATGTTCTTGACTATGATTTGTTGTTGATGTGTACTCTCTATAAGGTCCTATAATAAATTCGGCTTTGTTGACGAAACGGCAACTTTGGGCAACTCCTGCAATTTGCATAAATCCAAGATGGCCGCTGGTCGACATCTTGAAAACTTTACATTTGATCTACTTGTCCTAGAATGATGTATAATACCTCTTTTAAGAGGTTTGAAGTGTAGAAGACATTTCTGATGTTATTTTGTAAATTCAAGGTCAAAATCAGGTGCTAACGGGCAGGCCAAAGTCAAAATACCTGGGTCACAGAGGTTAAATATTCAAAATAGTCATAGAGACTTCAAATTAGGCTCAAATGAAGGGAAATTTTATGATGAATAATATTCTAACAAAATCTGGCATGATTACACCTACTATTTAGCTGACATGTTTTATCAGCCAGCCGGCTCACGCCAACGGCTGATTTGAGGGGAATCCCCTGGAATGACATCAATGTTATTAAGGCGAATTTATGCAAATTTCGTCCTATACCATACTAATTCTAATATTTTTTGTGAAGCAGTTCGAGATGGCTGATGCATCTGTTGATGATGGGAAGTGTGTCCTCCCAACATGCAGTAGGCCAGGACCACTCCAAGCATTCAACCTATGAAGAATAAAGAAAGGCATGGTACGTGCAACCGAGGGGCATGGCGTTAAGACCCGTATTAGAATGCAGGCTATTTTAGACTCTGAACGAGAGCTCATGAAAACTGTTATTGTTCATTCACATAGAAGGATCATGCCAAACCCGTTGTGACTAAGAAGAGGAAGGATGGTTCGATAGATAGCGATGAACCACCGGTTGCGAGAATTTGAAAGTCGCACGTAAAACAGTTTGATTTTTTAAAAAAGAATGTTTGTTTCTTGCTAAAGTTTGTGAACGTGTTGATCCTAAACATCCTGATAGGTGGGACAGAGTAGTACAGTGTGATAGAAAATGTGTCGCGGGTGCTCCACCTTTCAAGGATGTCATATTGAACTATTGTGATGATGCGAATAATGTGAGGGGTAGGGAAGTTACTATGCGTTGTAATAGTGTGCATGATTTAACTGCAGCTGACGCACAATATCATATTCGCTGTTATGATGAATTCAGGACAATCCGTGTGCATGCTGACCAGACCTCGAGAATTGTTGATCAAACTATGGAATTGCTTGTGGACGAGATTTATACTAATCAGAAGATATGTACTTGGACATCCACTGCACTGTTTGTGAGCTATAACGGTCAGTTGACACGAAAGCAAATGTTTACCAAGATGATTGCGCATTTGGGTGATGATGTGGTCGTGCTTCGTATTGAAGGTTGTGCATCCATTGTTGGATTCCAGTTTGTTGGTAAAATCGTGAAGGTTGCCAAAGTTGACACTGTGGATGAGGAGAAAAGAGATTCTTCAGTGAAAAACATCAAACCCAAGACACGTGGTATTCTATTCAACAATAAAAACCATGATCTTGGTGATTTCACCCATGCTAAACGAATGGAACAAACTAGTACTACACTGGTTATATCTGTCTCAAAGCTCAAATCCAATGGTGAAGTCACAATAGCCTTGAGTTTATCACAATATCACATCAACACACGTAACCAAACGACACTCAGGTTGGGTGTTAAACTACACCACATGTTTGGTAGCATTGATCTCATTCACATCTTAACTCAGCATGGATACACTGTGTCATATGACGATGTGCTGCGAAGTATATCAGTGACAATGCTGCCTCGCTACATCAGATGATCGTGCAAAGTCAAACCGTCAGACTCGTATTTGGCTGGTATGACAGCTTCGACTTGCTGGTGTCGACTCCGAATGGTCGCCGTCAGAACCCCACCATGGCAATAGAATTTTAGAAGCACCCAGCTGGGATTATTGAGACTGGCAGCCCTCAGCCTGGCATCAGTACTCTCACAATTCCTCACCTCATGTCCAAGCAGCCATTTAGGTAGGCAATAACAGTCGTGTGGCTGTTCAAGGTAGGCATACACAGTGGCTCAACAGCCTGAGCCAAGGAAAAGATGCTATGGAGTGGATTAGCTTCAACAATCAGATAATCAGGAGCCAGGGCGTACTCAAACACGCGAGCACCTATATGTGGGGTCCACTGATTGGCGCATCACCCTCTCACCCAGACACCATCCGCACAAGACTCACACACATGCGGTACCTCTTGACATAGGAATGGCATACGTCCATCTTTGCATTGGCATGCAGCGGTTTGCAGTAACCAAGCAGATGGGCTGGTACCAGCCCATACAGTGCCAGAACGTAATCGAGAGAGACAGAGAGAGAGAGAGAGAGAGAGAGAGAGAGAGAGAGAGAGAGAGAGAGAGAGAGAGAGTGAGAGAGAGAGAGAGAGAGAGAGAGAGAGAGAGGGTGACATATAATTGAGCTACTGACCAGGCCGCACAAGATGAAGTACTTCTTCCTCGCTGGTCATGTGCAGTACGCTCGCTATCTCATCCAGTACCCGCTCTAGATGCGTGTGCTCCATGCATGCTGAGGCCAAGTCGCACCTTATGCATGGCTGCTTGGTCTGTCGGCAGCATGACGAATACTGGAACGTTGTCTCTGCTGACCAGTTTGGTAAGCATACTGCCATCGAGATCGGCCAGGGAGCTCTCAAGGGCATTGCTCTGTCTGCTGAGCTTGTTTGTCAGTGGATTGATGCCTTCCCCATCGCTGTGCATGTCTGACCGCGTGGACTGTATCTTCTCAGCTGATCCAGCAGGCCAGTCTGCAGAGAAGCGGCACAAGGATGAGTTGAGGCACTGGCGTGTCATGAATGCAGATTATAAGAGCCTTATTGATGCAGAGGTCAATATGTACCCTCACCCACAAGAAGATAACCGTCTCAATCTTTACAATTCCGTCACTAGCCACATTGTCCCAGCATATTTAAATGGGGCTGATTCGATTATGATTGAAGAAAAGATGGAAAGCAAGTACATTTCCAGTCTCCCTGATGGGTTCTACGACCCTATTAGTAGCCCCATCAAGACGATGGATGTTCTCAAGAAGCAGGTCAAAGTTAGCAAGCTCAGACCATTTATCGAGTGTGAGAACACTTTTTCCCAGCTCTTGATGATTTGTCAGTGGCGGTAGGTTGAGCTTGGGCATCTGTTTGCCTACGAGCTATGCGCAGTGCCTCCTGTCTTGATCACTGACATGAGCATGGTTGTCTCCGCAAAGCCAACAAGTGGGACTAACCAAACGCATTAGTGTACTCGAGATCTCGCCAACAGCTGCCGACATTGGCATCGTGGCTGTTTCATAGCTCTTCTGCCATATTGTGTGGCCACACCGCGGCAGGCCCTCAGATCTGATTGCGTCCATCCAGGGTCGTCCTAGTCACTATCCAGATGGTACTGAGAAAATCATTGTCTTCAACAAGTACCCAGATGTCTCTGCTAAGGATCACGAGAGAGTGTGGTGTGCTGGTGAAGTTACCATTGACTATGCTCTCTCTGTTACCAGTTCTCTGCCCAAAAGAGATGCAATCCGGAAGAGCAAGAACAAGAAGTAGAGGATGGCAAGCGTGTTGTGTACCTTCAGTCTAGGAGAGAACATAGCAATGGATACTCGGGATGATGGTGGTTTTTGGTCATGATGTGGCAGATATCACAATGATCTCCTATATCTTTGATGCTGCCAGCGACACATATGGCTTTGTCCTACTGGTCTATTTGGGTGTATCGGGAGGAGCTGGAATGCAAGGCGCAGATTGAGCACTGGGATGGGACAGTGCTGGATACGCATGCCACCTGGGCTGACCTATGGCCAAAGTATCTGGAGTTGATTGGCATGCACGCCCTGAGCGGGTGAGACACGACATCATATCCATATACCTAGGGCAAGATCAGCGCATTTCTCACTGGGGACTTTTCATGGTTTGGTTGATGTGCTGGGCGAGGTGGGCGCCACGGAGGCGAATCTGATGGATGTAACGAAAACCTTCTTCGTTGCTCTGTATGGTCAGCCACCGGGGACATCCATGGAGTCTTCCGGCTTCACACTCTTTACCAAGTAGAAGTCATGAACCTGCCTCCAACATCCGCCAACCTGTTACTGCACATGCTGCGGGCCCATCTGCAGGTTACGATATGGAAAATGGCAGGCTGCCAAGACCCATCAGATGAATCATCCTACATGTCTCAATTTGGGTGGGAGATGCGGGATGGTCTGTCCGCTCCTGTTATTGCTAAGGGTGACCCAGCTCTGCCAGAGCTAATTGATGTGATTCAGTGACAGTGTAAGGCACAATGTAAGAAATTGAAGAGGGTTGTTGCAATCCATACAATAAGATGGAAGAGGCTCGGATCAGAGATGAGGAGGGTGTCGAGATAGAGGATGTTGAGGAGGAGGGTTTAAATGAGGAAAGTGTAGAGGAGGCCATGAGGGTATTGAGGATGGCTTTGCTAACCTTGATTACCTGGATAATGAATTGGAGTAGGTAAAATATTAAGCTTATTAGCCATTATCTGAACTTCCTTCCCCTTATAGCATAAGATTGTGTAAATCGCCATTCTATCTAGCATTGTGAATATTACTCCTTATAAGATACTTACACTGACTTTCGACTTTCGAGTTTTCCTCGCAAATAAATATTAATATGTATAAATAGGCAAAGAAATGTGTTGGTTTCAAAGTCATCTAAAGCAATGTTCCTAATGATCTTTGCACTACACACTGCCTGATTAATTGTTTCAAATATGGTTGTAAAATATTGCATGATTATCCATTACTGTGCCTGAATAAACGGAAATATTATTTAGTTAAAGTTTCTATTCATCGTCCGCCGAGCGCTCAAATTTGGCATTGGCCTGCCCTTTAGCAGCTGATCTTGACCTTGAATTGAGGAAATAACATCAGAAATATCTTCTACACACCTCAGAACCCCTTAACAGAGGTATTATACACCATTCTTGGCCAAGTAGTTCAAAAGTTAATTTTTCAAGTTGGCGACTAGCGGCCATCTTGGATTTATGCAAATTACCAGAATTGCCCAAAATTACCGTTTCGGCAACAAAGATGAATTTGTTCTAGAACACCATGGTAGTACGAATCCATTTAAAAACCTCATAGGATAGAACATTTCTAGGTTCGGCAAATGACTAATATACCCACGGCGACGCCACCCAGCAGACCTGCCATTAACTCCACGACGGTTGACTAATCAGCTCGATAGGTTAGATTTAATTTTGCATTTCAACGTGCCAATATCGAATTTGCCACATTCACCAACGGCATGGAGACAGATATCGGGACGTATATCGGTATATAGGCTCGATATCGGGGGTTGCGTTAATATTAAATATGTTCCACCCCATCACATCCCAAATGAATACATGTTTGCGCCCATGAATGCACACTTAGTACGCTTCAGTACTTAAACATTCTTTTATGCCATGTTCTCACTAAAGAAAGATATTCAGGCTTTAGTAGCTAAATGTTGGTACATTTCTACACCCTACGATGGATGTCATGATTTATTTTTCAACCAATCAGAAAGAAACTAGTGCGTCTGCATCGGTATGTATGCTCAGTCACAGAGGTACCATCTATAGCTTGATAATGTGGTGTAAACGTAACCATACAGGTAGGCTGATGAATATTTTGGAACTAATTTGAATGGAAGTTGTTGCTGCCTAAGGCAGCAACAACTTCCAGTCAAATTAGTTCCAAAATATTTAACATGATGAATATTGCATGATGAAGAGTGCAAAGAATTGGCACTTACATGACATCACACATTATCGCGTAAGGGGACAAAAATGGCGACGGTCACTGTTCAACATTTACTCCATATTACAAAGCAGATAATTGTGATACAGAAACGGGAATGTGACAGAATATGAATGAAATGGAATCTATAAACCATAATCTATCGGTGCAGTATAACATTTAAGATAGGATTAGTGTTCCTTTAAAGTGGGAGCACTGTAAGATATTTGGTTTAAACGTGATTTATTTTGTTCAGATGGAAGCACGATAAGACTTAGAGTCTTATGCTCGTATCTCCCATACACATACAGATTATTCAAAACTTTTTTACAACAAAATGGCGGCAAATCATAATAGTTTAATTAATTGTAGTCTATTAGTGTGCATAAGTGTGTGGATGTTGAGTGTGAGGTGGGGGAGAGTAGGAAGAAAGACTGAGATAGAGAGAGAGAGGGGGGAAAGGGGGGAAAGAGGGTGAGAGATAGAGAGAGCGAGGAATAAGATCAAATGGAAGAATAGCAGAGGTGAGCTCTAGGTGCTGCCTTCGCCCCGACATGTACGTGTTGGGCTGCTGTCCATTTACCCCTTAAACTTAAGTTCGCGAACGGGAAGCTACTGAAAGCGGTTGGTGTTAATTATGTATTGACATACCGTATTACAAATCAGTTTGTTCATTTCCAAGTTGGCAGTGTAAGTCCCGTATAGAAACTGGTTGACCGTAAGATTAGCAAGAGAAATATCGTTCAAGGCAAGCTAATTTTGGAAAACGACACAATGTAAGAAGTAGTAGTTTTTAGATTCATCATTGTGCCCACAAGAACAACTGGCAGATTCCGACAGAAAGTTGTCAAATAGATGTCGGTTTAAAGAACTACAACCATTTCGGAGCCTGCATAGCATTATGTTGGCAAAGCTCGGGCCTACGTAATACCACTCAGGGGGTTGTCGTATGGGTGGCATAGCCTTGAGTTTGCTTTTAAATTCTAGAAGAGTGACAGAATCTCTCACCGGCACAGGAAGCATATTCCAGGCGCGGATGGTTGCTGGGAAAAAGGATCCATAGAAGAGCTTAGTACGGCAGCGGAATGGAGTGAAGAAATTTGGATGACGGATATTGTAAGGATTTCGTGCTTGGGGTAGTGTGAGAAGATGGTTGACCAGAACCTCACAGGTCATCCCGTTAATAATTTTAAATAGCATAGATAATCTATGAAATTCACGTCTGCTTGACAAGGTTTCGATGCCTGTTTCTAAGTACAGGTCTTCAGTGCTCGCACTACGTGTCATGCCACATACCGTTCTGAGAGCATCTTTTTGGATATCCTCTAGCCGAATTACAAGCTATTGTGGAATATTGTCCCACACAACATCTGCATATTCTAACGATGGTCTAATAAATGTTTTTTACATGATCTCGAGACATTTACGGTCTAGAATATATTTTAGACCTTTAAGTAAGGAGAGTTTGTGTTGAGCGTTTGCTATGAGATTACTCACATGGTTACGCCAATTCCCTTTGTTATTAAAGGTAATGCCGAGGTGCTTATGATCAGTTGACGGTAGAATTTCAGAATCTTTGAAGTTGATTGAAAAGGATGTGGGCTCGTTGCGCAGGGAAAAAATTAGAGATGTAGTTTCGGAGGCATTAAACTCGACGAGCCACGTGTTTGCCCAATGCGTCATGGTCAGTAGATCGTAATCGAGTGTGGCAGTGTGTTCTTTTAGATCATCTGACATTACATATAGGCACGTGTCATCGGCAAAAGTCTAATATTGTGAATTATATTGCTGGGCATGTCATTAATAAAAACTAAGAATAACAAAGGACCAAGCATAGAGCCTTGTGGCACTCCAGCATATAAACGAAGTAGGGTGGACTCATTGCCGTTTATAACTACTCGCTGGTATCGGTTTCCAAGATAATTTTCGAACCATGTAAGTAGATTTCCACAGATACCAAATTTCCTAAGCTTCTGTAGGACGCCGCGATGCCATACTCGATCAAAGGCTTTAGATATATCGAAGAATAGAAAGATTATTTCCTTTTGATCGTCAACGGCTTGAGTAATATCCGTGTAGATATCAAGCAGTTGATTTACTGTAGAATGTGATGGAAGAAAGCCAGACTGATATAGAGTGATATCATGTCTAATATAGTTATAGATATGTTTTAAAATGGTTCTCTCCATAACTTTACTAAGACAACTCAACAGTGATATTGGTCGATAATTTGAACATAAGCTCGTGTCTCCTTTCTTGAATATAGGGGTTACATTAGCGATTTTCCATGAAGTGGGGAACTGTGCACTGGAAAGTGAGTAATTAAAGAACTGCGCTAGTATTGGGACCAATACTTGTTGGCTCTCGAATAAGAGTTTCGGACTTAATTTTCCGGGCCAACAGCTTTAGACGTGTCCAGATTGGACAGTACATCGGAGATGTCAGTGTTTGATATTGTACTTGAGTGGAGAGTATTGTCCGTATACATAGATAGAGGAGGTAAGTTGGCATTAGCATCGTCAATATTGGCGATGCTAGAGAGGTACCGGTTAAGGAGGCTTGCCTTTTCTAAAGAGTCGTAAGAGAATGAGCCGTCATCGCGCTTCAGAGGCGGCATTTCGCTAAAATTAGAGTTAGTATCACATAGGAACGTCTTGCATATTTTCCACCACTCTTTAGAACCTGTGCGTCCATGCCTTCTTTTTTCAGCTAATTTATTCCTGAAGTTTTCTTTCGCTGTTCGAACAAATGTATTGATGAGGTTTCTCTGTTTTTTAAAGTTGGCCACGTCTTGCTCTCGGTTAGTTTTTCTTGATTTCTTGAATAATTTTACCCTGACTCTCATTTCGTGCTTTATTTTGCTGGACATCCAGACTTTATCGTTTGGGTTTATAGTTATAGTTTTATTTGGGATACTAATACTAGCAGCGGCGATAATGTTTGTAGCGATTGTCTGACACCAAATGTCGACGCCATTAACATCGGAGATGTTGTTCCAGGGTGCGTTAGTTAAGTGATCCCTAAATAAATCCCAATCAGCTTTCGCATAGTCCCATATATGGCGAGTGTGTGTTTTACGTTTACGTATGGAGGATGATAAAACAAAATATACTGGAGTATGATCACTACAAAATGGCGCAAGTACTCCACTCTCTTTTACTATTCTGACACAGCTGATAATAATTGGATCAAGTAATGTATTTGAAATGGATCGGGTTGGTTCTTGTATTAACTGGTGGAAGCCAAACGTAGATATGATGTCACGTAGATGATGCTTAGATGCATTGAGAAGATCGTCGTTAATGTCGCCGAGTAGGACAAGATTTTTGTTTGGATTTATGTCGCGAACATTCTCAATATTGTCGGTGATAGTGTGCCATTTGTCAACACTTGTGTTAGGCGGCTGGTAAATTACACACAATAATAAACCAGGGCGGTAAGATATTTCTTGTGAGTTAATCCAAAAATGGCGTTACGCCATACATCAGTATGGCGTTACTCTGGATTAAGGCCGTGCTCTCACTAGCGACTTAATCCTGACGTATGGCGTTATTCAGAATTAACTCTCTAGTGAGAACAAGGCCTAAGTCTCTAGTGAGAACACGGCCTTAGCTTACGTCGTTTCCTTCTTTAAATGTCAAAGCCACCCATATCCCCCACCCACCACGAAAGTTTAATCAAGTTTTTACCAAATTAAGCTCCGTTTAATCAGTTAGTTGACTTAGCTCAAATTTCCAACAAAATCTTTACTTTAAATAAATGATTTCCGTGCAAATCCCATGACGATCCAAACTGGTTAATTCTCACCAGGGAGATTTATAGCCCTATCGAAAGTTATGGTTAGCTAAAAGGTATATCATTCTACACCCAGAATCCGCGGTAACTTCTGTTTTATTTACCAAACCAACTCAATATTCTTGGAATAATTTGATCAAAATGTCAGCAACAACTTTCAAGCAAAGTATCCAGCAGATAGTCAATGTGGTTGTCGTGAATTCAGGCAATAAACTTAGTCCTACATTGCAAAACGCGTTAACATATCACACCGCACTAAACGCTTCATAAGTGCCTTGACAAAGGGCAGTTATAGAATGGAATAGTTTTAGTCAAGAGTCGCTTCCTTGGCAACTGAATACGCGCCATATTTGATGTTGATTTCAATTACCGTAAAGTAAAGCGACAGTAGCTAATTACGACATTGGCGGATTCGCGCGCCTGTTGATTCAGTCCCGCCATTTCGCTCTCGAGCAAACAGCTACTTCTCAGTGGACGGTTTTAAATGTTGACCGTGCATTTATTAAGGCCCAATTTAATCCTGTACGTTGTTGATTATAATAAACACGAGAGATAGCTAAAATCATGTTTACTTTCATCGAAAATTATTTTCTAAATAATGAACTTGATTCGTATTTGTAGTTCAGTTTAATCGGGGATTTCGTGGCCTTGAATGAATTCGTAATTCCAAAGCTAATGGACCGTTCCTGTTTTAGCTATGCCCCGCCCATCTCTAGCTAAGCTCCACCCATATTTTTGCCCGTTTTGGGATCTATCGATCTCTGAACTCCTTGACTATCAATTTCCAGGAAACTATGCAGGTAAGTTGTTGAATATTTTGAAACTAATTCGACTGGATGTTGCTGCCTATATATGGCAGCAACAGCCCCCAGTCAACTTAATTTCAAAGTATCGAACAGCATTTTTATTAAATAGCAAAGACATACAATTTGTACAACGTGTCGGACTATCACCACGGAGAATTAGATTTCAATAAAACCACCAAAAATAAAATATTTCATCATATTTTATAAATTAAACAGTTGACTGTCAGACAGATTTTGACAAACTTCATAGTTGTTAAAATTTCGGTTAAAGTCATTAATTTTGACACGCCGTAAAATTCACGGTATGACGTCATCGCGGAATTCATCAACCGCGTGGATTCAGATTACGTCATGGGTTTTTTCAGATTAGAAGAAATGAGCGTCTAAGGCTCGATTTATATGTCGAACGAAAATGGGTCCACTATATAAATCAAAAAGTCGTCGATTTTGATTCGGATCGCGTATTTCTTGCTTATTCAGAATGCAGGAGATTGCTTCTCAGAACATCCATTTTAAAAGAGAATTCTGCTTCGCTATAATACCAAAGGTTGTGAAAAGATTTCTATCCCAGTAAACGTACTTTCGCTTACTCAGACTGAACAGAAGATTGCTTCTCAGCACGTCTATTTTCACCAAATATCAGTCGTAAAACCCCTTCACCATCACCCCCACGGCCCCACCCCGCAGAACCCGGACTATTCCAGATTAATGATCTAGAGGGGTGGGTGGGTGAATTTAATGTTTTCTGTCTATATCTTTCTTTGCTTAGTTTATGATTGATTTATTTCACAATAAGCCATAGGCCCTTGAGTGTACATTTAACACATATTATATAGGCGATGATTTGAGGTTCTAAATTTGCAAAGCGCTATCATGTTATATTCATTTAGTATTGTTAAATACCTTTCTACACACCATTCTGTCTTATATATTTAGACAATTAAATTAGTAAGCTATACAAGTATCTAAATGCCTAATCTTTTATCTAATACATATTACCTATGGGGTGAATAATACCATACACTACAATTCGTAGATCTAAACATGCTAAAGATTTCTAGGCATGTCTACCATATATAGAAACTATGACCGCGTGAGCTTGATGTTTCATATGATATAACTAACAATCACACCAGAATACTTGAAAATAAAATTATTAAACGTGTATACTTTTTAGAGACCTAGGCCGTGTTCGCACTAATGACTTAATCAGGAACAATGCCATACTGAGTGAGAACACGGCCTTAAATTCTGTGTCTCAATGCAATGATACGAAATAACATTACATTTGAATTAATACAATTTTTTGTGAAGTTGAATTATGGATACGTGTCTAATTCAATGTTAGGATTTATTTCGTTTCACTACATTAATGTACAAAGTTTAAAGCGTGTTCTCACTGGAGGGTTAATCGGGAATAACGCTATACTTCAGTATTGTGTTACGCCGGTTAAGTTTCTAGTGGAAACACGGCCTAATTAAGCCTCTAAGGACGTGTTCTCACTAACGACTTATTCATTTGTGACTTCTTTCAAAATAAGGCGAGTAAACATTTTGCCAAAATATTATCGCAAAGGAATTTCTTCAAATTTCCCCACCTTTTCTCAACACATAACAAGAATCTTCTAGCAAAGATAAGTCACTTAATTACGGAGATTACGAAACACGTTCAACGCTGACTAAATTACTAATACTGCTATCTTTTGTTTTAAAAATATTTTATTGTCAATTAGCAACAATTGGATTGAGTCACAAGTCAAACTGGCCTAAGGCCGTCTTCCCACTAGAGATGTAACCGAGAATAACGCCATACTTCAGTATGGCGTTATTCCTGATTAAGTCTCTAGTGAAAACATGGCCTTAGATTCGATTCTTTCCCTAAAAGACTATAAAACGCGATATGTTATAATTTTACATAATAATTTTACAGTAAAATGCAATTGCAATACATATATACAGCAACATTATTTATGCTACAAATTAAGAATAGTGAGACTAATAATTGGAAATTGAAACTGAAATGTCCGTCAAGTTTATCGACTGTATGTCTTAGATAGATTTTAGTAAACATGCTGTTAAATATTTTGAAACTAACCCGACCGGGAGCCATTGCTGCAAAAAGGAGCAACGATACCGAGTCACACTAGCCTCATCATATTCAACAACACTCATGGATAGTTACCTCGAAATTGGGATTCTGGGAATTCATGATTCCGATTCCAACACGCGGAAATGCGGGCTGTGCTTAGAGTCAGTCAAATCTTTCTGTATTCTTAATGTAATTCTGGACTTTCTGAAATATGAAACAGTTTTCTTCAAAGCCTAGGTCGGGGTTGCCATATAGTAATATGTCCTCTGAAATAACAAAATGTAGTAGATCTCTAGATAGCTGTTGCCGGTGTTCTGTATATTTGGCACGCTCGAGTAAATAATGTTTGTTATCTTCTATGATGCCCATGCAATGAGGGCAATTAGGATTGTCACTAAGATGAAAATAATTAAGATGAGCGTTAAGTTGACTACATTTATTTCGCAATTTAGTGTGTATAATATTGGGAAGTCGGTCCTCAATGCTATAATATGCAGGTACGGCGCTAACGGGGTTGTGATCAATTTTTTAATTTCAATATGGATCTGAATATGGACTGCTGTCGCAACTGCTATTCACCCTAGAAGTGGTTATTTTAACAACAACGTAAATAATAATTTTTTCAAGAATTCTGGTGTGAATGTGGACCTTTAATTAACAATTTAGTCCTTAAAAACACTGTATCACAATTTCAAAACAACTATACTTGATAGCTGATGAATATTTTTTAAACTAATTTGACTGGAATCAACAACAGGGCTCAGTCAAATTAGTTTCTAAATATTCAATAGATTGTTCCCTACACCACGAATAATTGTTGCTATTTTGTCAGACGTTAAATGTTTTTAAAACGTTGCTACATCTATAAGCACCAGCTACTGTAGTGTGGGTAGCGGGTGGGTACGATTGATCATGGCCGTTCTATCAATTGAATTCCCAGAATTTAACACGTCATGTAATAAACAGTTAACCTGTCAAACTGACCATTCCTTTGGTCAGTGGGTGACCAGATTGTGTCTTGTGCGTCGTTAAATTCCTTCGCTAAGCACGTTTCTGTCTCTCGTTTGGAGACTGACAAATCACTACGATGACAAGTTGCAGTTCTGCAACAGTAGTCAAGTACTATACGAGAGGGGTCAACAGATTGCAAAGACATCAAACGGTCAACTCGAATATAAACTAACGACTTGTATCGTATCTCGTGTCCAAATTAATAGAACTCTGTCTTTAAGAAATTATGATACAACCATGATGATTATTTTAACTACGTTTTGGCCGAGACTCGTTTATTTAACAACGTTTTGACTGAAACTCGTCGCTGTGGAATGTAGCAACAATTTTCACTCAAAACGAGACTATACATCTTCAGACATCATAGCCGCATACTATTTAGCCGTAAGCTTGATAGATACGCATTGAGACATATTGCAAAGCAATTAAACAGCCAATTCAACTCGAATATAAACTGATGTCGCTTCTGCCGTCAACAGGGCGGGATTACATGCGCATGTTTTTACCCCTAACTACCATACAGACGTTAACACTTAAATGGTAAAATTTGTTAAGAAAATCAAAATATTTGCTTATTGAATGTCTATTTGCAGGCCAAGAGAAGACTCTTTTTGAAAATTTACCACTGGAATGACTGGCTCGGTTATCGAGCCAGTCTTTCCAGTGGTAAAATTTTCAAAAATATTCTTCTCCTGGCCTCCAAATTGACATTTATCAAGACCACTGCAGAGAGCGGCTTCGGCCGGATTCGTCGTGCAAATATTACGGTAATCGTTTGACGCGATAATAATTATGATCAGCGCGACGGTTTGTGGTGGGTGGATATGAGAAACCCGGAATACGTTAATAGTGTCTGTTTAGCCTGTAGGCATATATATGTGTTAAAACAATCACCTGTCTAAGATGCCAGCCACGTTGTGGCCATCCACCCCAGCTAATGAGTTTGAATACACGTTTCACTGCAGGAGGTGTCAAGGGGTGGTGGTGGGGGGGGGGGGGGGCACCATTGGTCAACTGAACGGGAACGTTGGTCAACGACGCAGACCGAATATCCAATTGGGTAGTGGCACACTGGACTTTTCCAGCTTCATGATGGAGTATTCTCTGTCATTTATGATTGTAACGTTAGCCTACGCGTGACGTAATTGATTATGGCGTTATATGGCCATATAGCCTAATTGAGTGGCAGATCGGATCCATTCATTAGTGACTTATATACTGGTGTTGCAAACTCCATACACCTTGGGTTAGAACTTTATTAATTCATCAATTTGGCAAATTAGTTATCAATAGTTCATTGTAATCGACTATTTTACTAGTCATTCTAAAACAACAACAACGTCTACCATAGACTATTCACGCCATAGATATCATAGTTACAAATGTACAAAACATCTAGCTTGTTGGTCAAGGGAAGTAACTCTTTGCAACAGTTGCTAAAACTCTAGAAAGATACAATTGCCTCCCCATAACGCTTCGCAGGAAATACTGGCCACCGGATGGGAGTTGCCTATTTAAAATACGATACGCGACATCGAAAATATGAACCAAACGTTTCCATAGTACAAGTTCAAATGAATCAGCCAAAGAATCACAAAATCATCTAGCTCTAAAAGTCATGTCCTATGATATGTCACTTATAAAAAGCGACCACCGGGCACCGGCACCGACCACCAGACACCAGTCTATAGTGACAAATTGTTTCAGCTCCAAAATGATGGGCCATAACCTTTTAACCCTTATAGATGAAAAGTGGTCGATCCTTTAATTATGATGTAGCGAATATATATTCGTAACTGGTTCCAGTCGGATTAGTTTCGAAGTATAGTTGTCTTGAAATGGAGGAATCCAGTTTTAGCTATGCCCGCCCACCGCTAGCTAAGCTCCACCCACACTTCGCCTGTTGGGATCTACGATTCCTGAACTTACTGACTATCAATTTCCAGAAAACTATACAGGTAAGCTCTTATATAGTGTGAAACTAATTTGACTGAGTGCTGTTGCTGCATATGGCAGCAAAATTGGGGCTCAGTCAAATTAGTTTCAAAATATACAACAACATGTTTATTAAATAGTAAAGACATATAATTCGTACAATAACACTTAGTCCGTCATCAATTAAGCGTTCGTGACGAACTTAGCTTCGTCATTCATGACGTAATTGATTATGAAATCAGCCTACTCGTCCTGTAGTTCATTATGACGTCATATGAGTGATGGATAAACTGGAATCCTCCAATGAGACACTGTTAACTTATTTAAAGTGTTAATTGTGGTTAAAATTAATTTAATTATTCGTTATTCTTTTTTCGGGAGATTGATCTCAACACGGGCAAAGTGTGGGTGGAGCTTATCTAGAGATGGGCGGGGCATAGCTAAAGCTGGATTTGTCCATTGTGGTTCACGCGCCAATCAACTGTAGCAACGGATTAGCAGAACTGTTAAAATGATGATGGCTAATGGCGGGTGACTACATGCGTGTCCAGCGTCCGGCTATAAACCGGACACCGATCTCTTTCTAAACGCTCTGTCGTCATAGAGACTCCGCGTGCTTGTTTAGCAACCGTCTCTAGGGATAGGTTAAAGTGAAATTTACAGCATCCCACTTGCTACGATTATCTAAAGATCGCAGATGTTTGAGTTATAACTTTTACAGTGCTTCAATTATCTTTCCCAACTTCTTTGAGCCGCGTCACAGAACAGTTGGTGAATGAAAAAAGTCTGCGAATGGAGTTTTCATAAACTGGTGTTATCCTAAACAGCAACACCATTCAGTAAGACTGTTGCCAAAATGAATTCTGGTCACTTGTCAGTGCGACAGAAGAATACTAAATAATACAAACTATTAATTGAGAAGGACAATCGTGTTTAGTTATTGTGGAAACGGTGAGCTGTAAAGCAAGCGGAACTAATACAAGACTACTTTAATGTCCAATATATCACAAGACTTAGATTTCATTCGGTTTTGCATCGCGCCTGACCTAAGTACCAGCATTATCAGCACTACCACCCTGCAAGAAGGGAGGTCCAAGGATATGGTGGCACGGGTAATAATGCAACTGTTACCACCAACACACGCGCGCTCATAGAAAGATGAACGAGGGGAGAAGCGCAGATCTTCAAATGTGGCGTAGAACTTTACTGAGCGTCGATATTTATCTTCCGAAATTGGCGGAAAGGTGCATGGTCAAAGCCCAATGACAAATTCAAATTGCCCCCGCTTGTGTTTGTCGGCAGGCCTCGCCCACCAATAGGCCCTATAACGCATTAACCGGAAGTCCATAATATGACTTTCATTACAACGAGGATACTGGGGGTGGGGGCGGGGGCGGGGGCGGGGGCGGGGCTGTGGTTGCGGTGGTAGAGGTGATTATGATCAAAAAAATTTTTTAGTGATTCAAACAGTAACGATTATTTTCTAAATATTCCACCAGATTCATGTGCAATAGAGGGATCGGATCTGTCACTCAAGTCTCCGATATCATAATCAAATACGTCACACGTTAGCTAACGTCGCTATCAAAATGACTTAACGTAAAAAGGTGGTCGGAGCGTATTTTTATCCACTTAATTATACTAAATATGTTGATTTGAAAATTATTCTGAATTAAAAATTTAAGATGCTTGAACAGTTTTACCGATAGTTCGTGTTCGTGGATGCAGACAGTAGCCTAGGCCCTATGTCTGAGTAGCCCTCTAAGAGTTAAGAATTATTTACTTATTGAACGTCCATTTGCAGGCAAAGAGAAGAGGGTTTTTTTTAAATTAACCACTGGAATGACTGGCTCGGTTATCGAGCCAGTCATTCCAGTGGTCAATTTTCAAAAAAGTATTTTCTTGGCATAGGCCTATAAATGGGCATTAATCAAAAATAGTTCAGAGGCTGTTTTTTTCCGACTTGAGAATGAAAGGGTTAAAAGGTAGGTACCCAGGTTTCTCTATATAAGTAACACTTCGAATCTTATCTCGCGTAAAGGGTTGGAGTAGCCACTTACCGGTTATAACACGATGTAAAAGAAGGCGGGTAGGAACAGATGGAGAAATAAGTAGCTAACAGATCAAAGAAGGACAATACCTAAAGTTCATGTTCACCTTTTATGTACTTCACAAGTTCTCAGTTAAAAGATTTTATTAACAGTCTTAAAATTATACCCATTCTATATATTGTAAAAAAACCCTGATACTCACGCATGTAGATAGACCTAACATTCATTCGTTCATTCCGTCCTTCAGCCAGCCAGCCAGCCACCCACCCACCCACCAATTCAGTCATTCATTCATTCACTCATTTCTAAAAGTTATTTATAACAAATTGCTTTATGGGTCTGCACCATTTACAAACGGCCCTGTGCTATTTACAAACGGCCAAATTGATTATTGGGTAACTACAACTATACCGACATCCACACCCGAGCAAGATACGTCAGTCATTGTGAATTTTGATTTTGACGTCAGCCTATGCTTGACGTAATTGATTATGGCATCCTATACTTGTGTGACTGATTGGATCCCTCAATTCCCAGGCTTGTTCTTATATCCGTCAAATTGCTGTCCAGATATGTGCTATAGAATCGTTGGACAGTCAGAACAATCTCGCATTGTATCTTAGCTATTGTGTGTATGGACCATTGACATCCACAAGCCACACGGGACAAGATGGGTGAGGATTATAAAACTCATGGGTGGTCGCAACATAATGTTGTACCGATTAATTTCTCTGGACAACTCTTCCTGACAGCGAGTGCTAGATATATAATTATAGCAAACGTAAAATAAATGCTAAAATAAAAAATAAAAATGCCTTTGCTGACATATTCACTGCCCCCCAGCTGTTAAGTACGCTTACTGTTGAATTGTCAACCTTCATTTATTCAGCTATTGAAAACTGTTTCACATTTTGAAGACAATTTAGCTTTCCAGTCTTAGCTATGCCCCGTCCATCCCTAGTTAAGCTCTGCCCACGCTTCGTCCGTGTTGGGATTAATCGATCCCCGAACGCACTGACTATCAATTTCCACAAAACTATACAGGTAAGCTGTTGAATTTAATACTATTAATAAACATTGTTGAATATTTTGAAACTAATTTGACTAGATGCTGTTGCTGCCTATGGCAGTAACCAATCAAATCAGCTTCAAAATATTCAACTTAATGTTTATTAAATAGTAGACATACAATTTGTACAACAACGCTGTAGCCCGTCAACAATAATTATGTGTTGGTGACGTACCTATCTACGTCATTCATGACGTCATTGATTATTGCATCACCATACCCGTTACTGGATAAACTGGAAAGGTCCATTATGAAACTTGGTGTTTATCGTAAACAGTGTCATATTCAAGGTGTGGGTGGGGGGGAGGAGGTTGTTGGCGGGGCGAATGAACACTCGGATTAGGAAGCGCTTCCTTAAAATAAAAACTTACTTCAATTTGGGTCCAGCTGAACCTGTATATGGGTTGGTGGGTGGCTGGAGTCAATTTAAATGATAATATAATTAGTTGAATTATCAATACCCAGGTATAAATAAATAGACTTAATTCCAACCGATATTCCCCGCCAACATTACGCACCCACACATCCACTACTCCACCATTGCCAAATATATCAAAATTATTACCTTACCCAAAATCATTATTAAAACTTGTGTGGTCCCATTCAATCCAAGAACACTCCCGTAGGCCTATTATGTTAAATCCCTGAATGACGTACTCGGGAAATACGAGTGACCACATTAAAATGACCAGCTATAGTGACCGGTACTGCCCACTGTATTCTGTAGCAGTATCATTATTGTAAAGAGATGATTATGGTCAATGAATCAATTTATCGAGATTTTATTATCGACTATTAAAAATATACATATCCATTTCAGAGACGGTCAAGAGGATAGCACCCTTTTGATCCACAGACCCAACGTGCAAGAAATTTTTTATTTTTTTTCTATCTAAGTTCCGCCCTATTTGTCCGTTTGTTTGAATTTATTTATTTATTTACTTTCCGACCACCTGTCTAAACGAACCACCATCTATTGGCCCCAGAAAGCAGACGGTCACTCGAGCAGGTTTAGTCATATACTTAGTAGCCGATTCACTATTGAGTTTATCGTTGTGTGAGTTCTCCTGTTAGTGTCGCTGCTGTATGGCCTATAATTAGTAAAGCGCCATATTATTTGCTACTTGTATGTCAAAGTACATCTTTAACCAGCCACGCGATACTTTAGCATTTATTTAACGCTTTGTCCCTAGAATTTCTTCAAGAAAATTTCGATTCTTTCATCGAAAATGTCCATTCGCAGACCAGAGAAGCCCTTTTTTTTTTAAATTTTACCACCGGAATGACTGGCGCGGTTATCGAGCCAGTCATTCCAGTGCTAAATGTTAAAAAATAGGCTTCTCTTGGTCTGCAAATGGTCATTTCTCAGGACCAGCGCTGAAGCCCTTTTTGGCTGATATGAGTGCAGACCATATTTCAGCTGAAAATTGCATTAATCTTTGAAATATTATTTAGCTTTAGTAAATTTAGAAACCAAGTAAGCTAAGCTTGTCTTCTAAGTTTTAATCGAAATTTATCGAATTGGAACTATTTAATATCAAAGCTCCTAAATATTACTATTTTATAAGAAAACATTCAGATTATTAGGGACAGGTAGCCTATCATGTCCGCGGTTTAATCCTGAAATCGCTGCATCCCAATTTTCACGGGACTATGCGTGTAAATTGTTGAATATTTTCAAACAAATTTGACTGGAAGCATTTTCCAGTCAGATTAGTTTCAAAATATTCGACACAATATTTCCTGCATCATAAAGCTTATGTTTTGTGTTGAATATCGTTGTAATGACTATCGTTATTGAATTCCAAATCAGGCCATCGTCGTTTAACGAAATAGGCCTACTCTCTATAATTACAAATGTGACATTTTATTGCCGAAATGTCCGAACGGTCAATAACAATGATGGCCAAATAACGATGACCAATTCGTATATTATATTTAATAAAAATACCAGCACAATAAGAGATTTTGTCGGGGTTAGTGATTTTAAATGGACCCCAAACACATACTAGCCTACTAAATACAGATTAACCGTGTACGAGATCTCGCGATATCTAATTTTCCGGCCATTACATACTCATAAAGATGTTTGCTTTTAATTCCGTCGGTGCCTTTAATGTGTCGGTTGTTTCTTTGTCATGGCGGTCATTAATGTCGAATTATTGCTTTAATAATCTTGTCAGCATACAAAAGATCCAATGACCAACCATCCCAGCTCAGCCGTATGCCATATCACTTCGCCATAAACGCACGATACCGGTCCAGATTGATTAACTGTTTCAAGCAGACGACTACATATAATCGCGCGCTGCAGATGATAAATTCATAGAAAACGTATCAACTCAAACGTATATTGGTGAATATTTGATAATAATTTGATTGAAAGTCCTTACTGCCTTAAACATCAACTACTTTTACTTCAATTATTGTCAAAATATAAAGCAACTATCTATGTATCACTGTCCTTTCTGTGACACTCAGATATTTGTGGATTAAAAGCATATGCAGTTAGGTCACCCACCCACCCTGTGGTGTATAATTTTACTTTTATGTGAAGTGGGTAGGTTCATTGTGAGAAATTGAGCCTATTATAGAGACTGATCCAATGATTCTTGTCAGAACTCGAACTAAGAAATTCATCCCATAACACGTTGTAAGTTGAATTTCAATTAATTTTTTTAATTCAAATATCGCTTTCTATTCACTTCTCATTGAGTTTAATTAGACGCCACCTAATTGTGTGTTTTATTTTGTTGAAAATATTTGTTTCAAAACATATTTATCATAAAATAAGCCCAAGTCATGCAGGCTGGCATTATCTGTGTTAACGCTTTAACACTCATATCAGCCAAAAACGGCTTCTACAGTGGTCTTGAGAAATGTAAATTTGCAGACCAAGAGATGACTATTTTTGAAAGGTTACCACGAGCCAGTCATTCCAGTGCTAAACCTTCAAAAATACACTTCTCTTGCTCTGCAAGTTGACATTTTCTTTGAAAAACTTGAAATTTTCTTGAACAAATTCAAGGCTTAAAGGGTTAAAGTTTTATTAATAATCAAAACATGTTTTAATGGAAGGATCCGAGCTGTCACTCGAGATCAATACGTCATAGTCAAAATGCATCACCTGGTAGTCGTTAGCTTAACGTCACAATCAAATGACGTATGTCTGCCGCGACGCGGCTAAAGACATAGAAATGTACTATATTTTAAGATTTCTGCTAAAGGTCCGACAGTACCCGGTGGGTCGAATTTACAATTTAACAAGCATTCTATTGAATATTTTGAACTTAATTTGCATTGGAGCTGTTGC
This sequence comes from Chaetoderma sp. LZ-2023a, assembly GCA_034401795.1. Classification (NCBI taxonomy): domain Eukaryota; kingdom Metazoa; phylum Mollusca; class Caudofoveata; order Chaetodermatida; family Chaetodermatidae; genus Chaetoderma; species Chaetoderma sp. LZ-2023a. The sequence continues at coordinate 55,067,066 of CM067375.1, forward strand.
TGCGATAGGCAATACCCATTAGGCAGCAACATCCACCAGTCAAATTGGTTTCAAAATATTCAACAGCATATATATTAAATAGTAAAGACATACAATTCGTACAAGAACGCGTAGTCCGTCATCGATTAAGCGTCCGTGACGAACTTATCTACGCCATTCATGACGTCGTTGATTATGGCGTCATCCTACACGTTACGTTGCTGATTATAACGTCATATGAGTGATGTTAAACCGGAAGGGTCCATTGGTGTTCAAAACTTTCAACAGTAGTCTGCATTTATTATACATTTTTTGGAAACATGATACGTTATTTATGACCTTATTGTAGTCCGTTTCAAGCCGAATCAACGAGAAAATTAGTTCGTATAAGTTTCTTTATCACGCCCAGGTCACATAGCCACATATGGGGAAAATTACATGTTACATAGCTACATAATATCAAACCATGTTCATCGCGCATGCGTAATAATAACAATTAATATGACGGGCGGAGTCTGGAGATACGTTTCTTGTTGATTGGCTGATTTTCCATGCAGAACCCGCTGGAAATTCACGAGAGGTTACAAACAAATGGCGAGAGGTTATCGGCGAAATAGGAACGTTACCGATAGGCAGGATTTTAGACCTGTCGTCTGCTAATCAAATGATAAGCCATGGGAAATGTGGGCGTTCGTGTGTGAAAGTTTATGAGATGCGATTGTAATAAGCATTTTCATTCTATATTCTAATAAATGATGCTTATACTTGCTATGTACATTTCTGATAATTATTTTGAAAACACTTGGACTGAAAATCGACGCTAGATGCGATTGTAATAAGCATTTTCATTCTATATTCTAATAAATGATGCTTATACTTGCTATGTACATTTCTGATAATTATTTTGAAAACACTTGGACTGAAAATCGACGCTGTCAAATTTCAGTCAAAGTGTTTTCAAAGTAACCATGATAATTCAACTAGGGTAGCTTTACTTCAGTTTTCAGAAAATCCAGAATGAAAATATGAAATTAAGTCGGTGGAACATGGGTTAGTTGACTGTAAATTGGTGTACAGTTAGTTATTAGATACATTTACTTGTACCGTAACAAACCGCCAGAAGCTGACGTATTAAATGAAGCTCTAACTACAAGAAAACAGGTGAGGTAATAGCAGCAGCAGCAGCAGCAGCAGCAGCAGTAGTAGTAGTAGTAGTAGTAGTAGTAGTAGTAGTAGTAGCAGCAGCAGCAGCAGCAGCAGCAGCAGCAGCAGCAGTAGTAGTAGTAGTAGTAGTAGTAGTAGTAGTAGTAGTAGTAGTAGTAGTAGTAGTAGTAGTAGTAGTAGTAAGTAGTAGTAGTAGTAGTAGCAGCAGCAGCAGCAGCAGCAGCAGCAGCAGCAGCAGTAGCAGCAGCAGTAGTAGTAGTAGTAGTAGTAGTAGTAGTAGTAGTAGTAGTAGTAGTAGTAGTAGCAGCAGCAGCAGCAGGTGCAGCAGCAGTAGTAGTAGTAGGTGAGTACTACACTACTACTACTACTACTACTACTACTACTACTACTACTGCTGCTGCTGCTGCTGCTGCTGCTGCTGCTGCTGCTGCTGCTGCTGCTGCTGCTGCTGCTACTACTACTACTACTACTACTACTACTACTACTACTACTACTACTACTACTACTACTACTACTACTACTACTACTACTACTACTACTACTACTACTACTACTACTACTACTACTACTACTACTACTACTACTACTACTACTACTACTACTGCTGCTGCTGCTGCTGCTGCTGCTGCTGCTGGCGCCACTATTACTATTCATAGTAATAATATTAAACTCATTATTGTTATTATCATATTTATTAACACAATAAGTTTAATTGCTTGCATAATTTTTCAGTTTGGATAGGATGACTTCTGTTTCGCCAGCTTTTCCAATCCTGCCACCGTTCATGTCGCCAGCATTCCCATATTGCACGAGTGCTCCTGGTCTACCAGAAGCTGCCAGTCTCCGATTACAGCCATTATTAGTGGCCCCTGTTCCCACGTATAGAAACATTGCATTACCCCTGTTTTATCAGCGTGCGGAATGCAGTAATCGCTCACATAATGAATGTAATAGTATCTTACATACACCTGCAATAACTAGCATACTCGGGACCCTGAGAACACAGAGTCAGCCGGAATGTGTTGTAGATAGCGACGCAGGTGCGAAACTAGTAGCAACACGAATGTCAAATGAAGCCCCGGTGGTCGACGTTCATCGTGACATGGACTCAACTGCGAGAACAGGTATCAGTTTAAATTACTTTCGTAGTTTAATATTTTCTTGCGTGTGTGCGTGCGTACGTGCAGATTTTTGGGTTTTTTTAACTCGAATCACATCAGCATCGCATTCCCCCACCTCCGCCAGGGTGCAGCTAGACAATGCGTGTCCTGATGGCGGTGGAGGTGAGTCAGGGTGGGTCTCCCTCTCGCTATGAGAAGCGCTCTTGACAGGGTTTCTTCCTGATATTTTCTAATGGAGGACTCCAGTTTTAGCTATGTCCCGCCCATCTATCGTTAAACTCCACCCATACTTCACCCGTGGTGGGATCGCTCCATCCTTCAATCCTTGAATTCCCTGACTATCAATTTCCAGAAAACTATACAGGTAAGTTGTTGGATATTTTGAAACCAATTTGACTGCCCATTCAAATTAGTTTTAAAATAATCAATAGCATGTTTTTTAATAGTAAACAGTTTTCTGACATACAATTCGTACAACAACGCTTAGTCCGTCATCAATTGACCTTTCCCGTTTATCCACCAATCATATGACGTCATAAACAACTACGTGAGGATAACATCATAACCAATGACATCATGACTGACGTAATTAACTTTGTCACGAACGCATAATTGATGACGGACGAAAGCGTTGTTGTACGAATTATATGTCTTTACATATGTCTCAACATGCTGTTGAATATTTTGAAACTAATAGGCAGAAACAGCACCCAGTCAAATTGGTTTCGAAATATTCAACAACTTACCTGTATAGTTTTCTGAGAATTTATAGTCGGCGAGTTCACGGATTGATCGATCCGAACACGGGTAAAGTGTGGGTGGAGCTTAGCTAAAGATGGGCGTCATTCATGACGCAATTGATTATGACGTCAACCTATATAGTTGATTATAAGGTCATATGATTGATTGACAGAGAGACCGAAATCCTACATTAAATTCTCTGGGTCGATTCGTACATTTTAACCCTTTAATGGCCAAATTTTGTCAAGAAATTCCAAATATTTGCTTATTAAATGTCCATTTGCAGGCTAAGAGAAGACTATTTTTGAAAATGTTCCACTGGAATGACTGGCTCGGTTATCGAGCCAGTCATTCCAGTGGTAAATTTTCAAAAACAGTTCTCTTGGCCTGCAAATGGACATTCCTCAAGACCACTGGCAGAGGCCGGTTTTGGCCAGCTTGACCAATGTTTAAATCATTAAAGGTGCAAATTCACAGCAAAATTACTGGAAAAAAAATTGTTTAAATTATAATTTAGAGGCACGAGCCTCTATTTCAATTTCGCAACTGAAAAAATTATATTAACTTATATGGAATGAAATCATTCGTTTCATTACATATAGACACATAATTTAAGCCTATAAAAGAATACAATTTTAACAATTTTATTTTCAAGCATTCTGGTGCGAATATGCACCTTTATATAGGCTTCGCTATCTTGCAGATTATATAATTTACAGAATATTACATGCTCGGACACATACGCGCGCGCCTTGACTTTGAATTTTTGGCATTCCAAGAAGCTCTCATTAACAGCAAAGGTGAAAAATTGTATTTGCGCATCCATAGCCTTGATATTTTGTTTACATAATTTGCAGAAATGATAATTCAGAACCCCAGAGCAGGATTAAGCCTATCTGGGGTCGGGGTCAGTTGGTTGTAGGGGACCCCTTATCGCATGAGTCAAGAAGGGTTGCTGCTGCTGCTGCTGCTGCTGCTGCTGCTGCTGCTGCTGCTGCTGCTTTTGCTACTACTACTACTACTACTACTACTACTACTACTACTACTACTACTACTACTACTACTACTACTACGTTGACCATTTTAACCGGCCAGACCAAATATAATAAATTCCTTGCTGCTGTATCAAAATTATGTTGAATATTTTGAAACTAATTTGATTGCAAGCTGGTGCTGCCTGCAGTCAAATTGATTTCAAAATACTCAACGGATCACGTATATCTTGACTGTAAAATCTTGGGATTTCAGTTTCAACTTGTTATATTAAAAATGCGATAATTAATTTTGTCTAGGGGCCCCCGCTTTTCTTTTCGGGGCCCCATTGCTCTAGTCCCATTCGCCCCTTCTCTCAATCTAGCTTTGTATTTGACCTTGAACTTGAACCTTTATTTACACCCATACATGAAACATCGTGGGGAACATGATTTTACAATATTTTGCAGACAGAGTGGAAATTAATTATCATTATAATAAAAATACCTTAATCGTTATTTTCAACAGCAGTTTTGTCATCAGTATCATCATTATCATCATTATCACACTATTTATCATTACTTGTTATAGGTGTATTTACATTCGTTTTCAGCTCACATGGCCTGAAGGGCCACGTCGATCTATGTCATGGCGACCGTCCGTCATCCGTCCGTCCGTTGTCCGTCCATCGTCCGTCAACTTTTGCTTTAAAACACTACTTCTCATTAACCTATTGGCCGAATTCAACTAAATTTGGTTGGAAGGACCCGATAGTCGTAGGCTCCAGAACTTCTATTCAGAATTTTGATTCATCAATTTGTTGGGTGAAAATCTTAGATTTTATGAAAAATGTACCGGAGATTGTCAAATTGCTTTTCTCCTTACCATTCTGAACGAGTTTAACCAAATTTCGCTGAATGAATCCTATTGTTATAGGCTATAGGACTTCCATTAGGAATTTTGAGACATCGATTTTGAGGGGGACAATCTTAGATTTTATTTTAAATGTACCGGAAATTGTCAAACTGCTTCTTCTCCTTACCATTCTGAGCGATTTCAACCAGATTTGGCTGAAAGGATCCTAGCAGCTTGACATATTTCAACCAAATTTGGTTAGATGGTTCTATTATGGTAGGCTCCAGAACCTCTGTTCGGAATTTTGATTGAGCTATATTTTGGGTGAAAATCTTAGATTTTATGACAAATTTACTGGAAATTGTCAAATTGCTTCTTCTGCTTGTCAACTTAACTGATTTCAAGCAAATATGGCCAAAAGGATCCTATGCCCATAGGCTCTAGAACTTGCATTCAGAATTTTGATCCTACATTTTATTACAAATTTACTGGAAATAGTCAAATTACCTCTTCTCCTTACTACTTTGAGCAATTTCAACCAAACTTGGCTAAAATGATCCTCTGATCATAGGTGCCAGAATTTACATTCAGAATTTTGATTGGTAGATTTTTCCTGTGAAATTTTATTTCCATCTTCTTTAAACTAACGAATCATGTGTATTTAAATACAAATGCTTCAAAAGTCCAGGTAAGCGTCACACGCCCTTGGGCCTCTTTTGCCATCGACATTTTCTTTTACATATTAGTCTGAAGCTGTAACCCGTACAATTATCACCACCGCCGCCACCAGAATTCGCTTTTGTCGCTATTGTCGTCGTCGTCGTCGTCGTCGTCGTCGTCGTCGTCGTTGTTGTTGTTGTTGTTGTTGTTGTTGTTGTTGTTGTTGTTGTTGTTGTTGTTGTTGTTGTTGCTGTTGTTGTTGTTATTTTGGTGTTGGTAGTGGTGGTGTTACTGTGTGGGTATGGTGGGAGCAGTAGTATTGATGATAATGACGGTTGTGGTGGTTGGTGGACGCGTGGCAGTAGTCGTTTTTCTTAGTGTCGCAGTCGCCATAGTCCTTGTCAGCTATTTACCTTTAAAAATGCTTGGTAATAACATTAATAAGTCGACAGATCTTAGATAATAACATTTTGTTGTTGCTTGAGAATAACTGAACAAATTTGTAATAATTTGGTCGCTTACAGCAATATTTTGGTAAGATTTCCGAGCGTATATCTTGGAAAAAGTCACAGATAAATCTATAATGGAGTTCGTCTCCTATTTCAGGAAGTAGAACCCGAATCCTTACACGTGGTATCAGAAGTTCATAATTCCGTTGCATAGGCCTATTTCTAGTATTATAATACTCTATGTGACGTGAAATATCTTTGCCCCCTGTGAGGTCACTGTTTTTTTATGCCACACCCTCGCATCTCCCTCCTGTTCATTCCCATTTCCTATGCATAGGCTACCAATACTCAGCGTGGTCTCTTTATTTCTTCTCTTTCAGTAACCAAGCTGTCGAGATTTGATTACTCACGATTAGCGGTTTCCGCGACAGAAGGACTTACTTCGGGACAAGGAGAAGATGCTCGAGTCGTCAGCTTTGTATGGATGGACGGCCGTAACAGACGCTCTATGTAAGTATATATCTGTGGAATAAATATAACGCGTCGATATGAGCTTTCCCGCTCATAGAGATCATACTCTGATAACGCTTGTTACCTGGCCGGTAGTCGGCCAGTACTGGGTTGTATTGCTCCGGTATTGGTCCAGTACCGACCCAGTAAACTGTATTATCAGGGTATGCTCATATTTTAGAAATAAAAACAAAAATAGTTTTCAAAATATTGTATGACCTTTTAGTCTATTACGACTACACCCAAAATTTGACTCCTTTTGTTTTAGTATGCTAACTGACGGTTATTTGGGAAAGCAATGTTTCTAAAAAAAACCAGTTGATGTGTTGCAGCAACATTGTTTTCAAAACGTATTACAGTTTTTCTTCATGGATGAGAGCATTAAGCCTAGGGTAGGAATTTCTACCCCGTCATCAAATCATTGTAAAATGAAGTGTTCTCTATTATATCTGAAACATTCAAACCTGCATTCATTTTTAACTTAGCAAGTGGGGTGTTGGGGTGATGGTGATGGGGTGGCTTAATTTTCTACCCCGTTTGTTTAAGGCACTCTCGTGTATTTAAATTCTTACTGGTGTCTTGAAATCTGATTTCTGCCACCATTTTGATAGCTGTTAAAATATCATTCTATTTAAATATATTATATCAATTTTGATATGATGCTGATTTTAAAACAATAGTAGGCCTACACGCTTTAATAGCAAAATCTCAACATTTTCATACATCTCATTCCAACAGAACAGAAATTAATTCGTACCGTTATCAGAACCATGACGTCATCGGAAACGTAAATTCCAAAAAGACAAAGCGAAAACCGTTCACAGGAAGGTAAGTAGTAGAGGAATCCATTTCTAACTATGCCCCCACCGTTTCTAGCTATAAACCGCCCATTTCTAGCTATGCTCCACCCATTTCTAGCTATACTCCGCCCATTTCTAGCTATGCTCCAATTTCTATCTGTACCCCATCCATTTCTATCTGTACCCCATCCATTTCTATCTATACCCCGTCCATTTCTATCTATACCTCATCCATTTCTATCTGTACCCCATCCATTTCTATCTATACCCCGTCCATTTCTATCTATACCCCGTCCATTTCTATCTATACCCCGTCCATTTCTATCTATACCCCGTCCATTTCTATCTATACCCCGTCCATTTCTATCTATACCTCATCCATTTCTATCTGTACCCCATCCATTTCTATCTATACCCCGTCCATTTCTATCTATACCCCATCCATTTCTATCTATACCCCGTCCATTTCTATCTATACCTCTATACCCCGTCCATTTCTATCTATACCCCGTCCATTTCTATCTATACCCCGTCCATTTCTAGCTATACCCCGTCCATTTCTATCTATACCCCGTCCATTTCTATCTATACCCCGTCCATTTCTATCTATACCCCGTCCATTTCTATCTATACCCCGTCCATTTCTATCTATACCCAGTCCATTTCCATCTATACCCAGTCCATTTCTATCTATACCCCGTCCATTTCTAGCTATACCCCGTCCATTTCTATGTATACCCCGTCCATTTCTATCTATACCCCCGTCCATTTCTATCTATACCCGTCCATTTCTATCTATACCCCCGTCCATTTCTAGCTATATCCGTCCACTTTTTACGCATGTGGAATCGATTTGAAACTTTTAAAAACCTGAATTCCAAGAATCTAAATTTCACTGTAAATAAACATAAACTATTTTGAAACTAATGTGACTTGGGGCTGTTGCTGCCAATGGTAGCAACAGCCCCCAGTCAGATCAGTTTCAAAACATTCAACAGAACGCTTATTAAATTGTAAACTCATGAAAAACATACAATTTGTACACTTTAATGGCAGACCTTATCATTTTCGTGACAGAGATACACCATCTTGATTTTGACGTCAGCTAACACGTCACATATTTCATTACTACATCGGAGACCAGAGTGACAGAGTGGCTTGCATACCCACTACACGCCTGTCATTGAACGAGCACCTGGTTTTGGGGCCCCTTCTTAAAGAACCACTATCAATTATCCCCTTTAAGCTGTCTACCATGGCAAGTAAGTTGTATTATGCGATCACTTGTCTTTAGTAACCACCTGTCTTTAGTGACCACTTTTGATGGTCAATACTGCGTCCGTTATAGACATGTTCGACTGAATTACAATTCTCTATTGTCAATTTGTCTTTTAACCCTTTGACTTCTGAATCACCATTAACTCATTTTCGGGTTTTTAGGCAACTACACAGGCAATATTTTGAAACTAATTTAACTGGAACGCAATATTTTTAACATTTTAAGACCCAAGCAGCAAATTCTTTTTGATGTAAGGAATTTTATGTTGAATATTTTGAAAGTGAATTGACTGGGAGCTGTTGTTGCATATATTTCAGTCGAGTTAGTTTAAAATATTAAACAGTATTGCTGTATAGTTTCCATCTGTCCGTCTGTCAACTTTGGTTTTAAAATGTATCTCCTCCTAAACCGCTTGGTAGATTCTAGTCAAATTTGGCTAGAAGGATCCTATCAAGGGAGGCTCTAGAAGTTCTATTAAGATTTTAGATTTTTCAATTTTTGGGTCAAAATTCTTAGATTTTATAAAAATGTAATGGTACTATGTAAGTACCTTAAAGTACCTTAGCTTCTTGGCGGATTTCAGTCAAATTTGGTTTGAAGGATACTATAGAGGTAGGCTCTAGAACCTCTATTCAAATTCTTGATTGATCAATTTATTTGGTGAAAAGAATCTACCAGAAAGTGTCAAAGCGCATCTCCTCCTTAGCTTATGGAGAGATTTCAGCCAAATTTGGCTTGAAGCATTCTATAGACATAGGTTCTAGATCTTCTATTCTGATTTTTGATTGGTTAATCTTGTGGGTGAAACCTTAGATTTTGTAAAAGATCTACCGGAAAGTGTCAAAATACATCTCCTCCTTAGCTTCTGTGAAAGATTTCAACCAAATTTGGCTTGCAAAATTCTGTCGTCGTAGGTTCTAGATCTTGTATTTAAACTTTTGATTGGTCAAATTTTTTTGGTCAAAATATTAGATTTTGTAAAGAATTTACCGGAAAGTGTCAAAATGCCTCCTTAGCTTCTTAACAGATTTCAACTAAATTTGGCTTGCTGAATTCTGTCGTCGTGGGTTCTAGATCTTGTATTCAAACTTTGTTTGGGTTAAAATCTTAGATTTTGCGCAAAATGTACCCAAGAGTGTCAAATTGCCTCTCGTCCTTAGCTTCTTGACAGATTTCAACAAAGTTTCCTTGGTAGGATCATATAGTGGTAGGCTCTAGAAAGCCTATTTAAATTTTGGGGATTGGTCAATTTTTGTGGTGAAAATCGTAGATTTTATGAAAAAAAGTACTGTAAAGTGTTAAAACGTATCTCCTACTTAGCTTCTTGACAGCGTTCACCCAAATTTGGCTAGAAGGAGCCTATGGAGGTAGGAACACCTATTCAGATTTTTGATTGGTCAATTTTTGGGGTGAAAATCGTAGGTTTTATTTTTTCAAATACTGGAAAGTGTCAAAACGTATCTCCTCATTAACTACTTGGCAGATTTCAACCTGATTTGGCTGAAAGGACACTATGGATATGGGCTTCTGAACTTGTATACAGAATTTTTTTTGGTAAATCTTTTGAGTTAACCTCTTAGATGTTATGAAAAATTTACCGGAAATTGTCAACTCATTGACCGCTTGGGGGATCTCAATCTTGTTTGGCTGGAAGGACCCTATGTGTGTAGGTTTCAGAAATTCTATACAGAATTTTAAAATGGTCAATATTTTGTGAAAATCTTTAACTTTATGACAAATTTACCGGAAATTGTTTAAAACGCTACTCATTAACTTCGTGGCCGATTTCAACCAGACTGGTAAGCTTCAGAAGTTTTACACAGAATTTTGATTGCCCAATTTTTTTCGGCACCCATCTTGGCTTTTCCAAAAGTTTTGTGAAATCAATTGGAAGGACACTAGATGGGTAGGCTTCAGAACGTATATACAGAATTTTGATTGGTCAATTTTTCTGGCAGCCATTTCGGATTTTCCAGAAATACTTTGCAATGCTAATCAATGGCCAGATTTTAACGAAACCTGGGTGGAATGGTCCCATGTTGATCGGCTTAAAGACACCTAATGAGTGTTTTGATTGGTCATTTTTTTCAGCAGCCAATCTTGGACTTTCCAAAAAATTTCCAGAAACTTTAAAATCGTTACCACCACCACCACTACTACTACTACTACTACTACTACTACTACTACTACTACTACTACTACTACTACTACTACTACTACTACTACTACTACAACTACAACTCGGTATCAAACACATATGGGTGGAACGACCCTATGATGATAGGCTTCAAGAAATCAAATGAGAATTTTGATTGGTCTATTTTCTTAATGGCCATCTTGGATTTTCCGAAAATTATCCACCATGTCTATTTAAATGCAAATGGTTCAAATGATAATGTTCCACGTGAGCGCCAAAGGCTGTTGGGCTTCTTGTCTTGAAATTGAGTCACTGGCATTTTATGGGGCAACATGTTTTAGAGATTGTATAATGGATGAATCCAGTGTCTCAGTCAATCATATGACGTCATAATCAGCTTCGTCACATGTAGGCTGACCTCATAATCAATTTCGTCATGAATGACACAATTTAGTCTGTCATAAATGCTTATTAGTCCATCAAGTTATACGAATTCTATGTCTTTACTATTTAATAACCATTCTGTCGAATATTTTGAAACTAATTTGACTAAGAGCTGTTGCCACCCAACAAACAACCCAGTTAAATTAGTTTCAAAATATTCAATAGTTTCCCTGTATAGTTTTCTGAAATTTGAGATTCAGAGACTGCAGGGATCGATTGATCCCAACATGGGAAAGCGTGGGTGGACCTTAATTTGACTAAGAGCTGTTGCCACCCAACAAACAACCCAGTTAAATTAGTTTCAAAATATTAAACAGTTTTCCTGTATAGTTTTCTGAAATTTTAGATTCAGAGACTGCAGGGATCGATTGATCCCAACATGGCAAAGCGTTGGTGGACCTTAGTTAGAGATGGACGCTGACATAGCTAAAACTTGATTCCTCCATTGTCACAGATTGCACACAGTAGTGATGGTTTCTTGATAGATATAGGCTTTAGCTTGTCCATCAGCTGAGCTATAATGATCACTGACCGTCCAGCATCCGGTCTGTCTGTTTGTCTGTTTGTGTTCTATTTGACTATGGGTGGGCCTTTGGACATATGTCTTAAGAACTATGTCAGTCTGTCATATTATAGGGTCAAATATCAATTTCCCCATTGGAATCAATAGGAAATTATTCAGGCAGCACATTTCGTATCTTTCCTGTACAGCAACCAAACTTGTCTATAGGTCGGTAGGTCAGTCGGTGGATGGGTTGGTCGGTCAATCGCTCGGTCTGTCGGTCAGTCAGTCAAATTGTTAGATTTCTAACAACGGGAGGTATGTAACAACAATAGCGCATCACACATGTTTGTAGACAGTTGGATTGCATATCTAACAGTAACTAAACCATCGGCGTTCATTCTAAGATTCATTCATATATTTCACATTAGATTTTGTATTGCACACCGAGTTACAAAATCTTGGTATATTCCTCAGGATGAAGAAGCAGTACATCTGTCGATTTTGTTATCGTCACTTCAGCAAATCATACAACCTGTTGATCCACGAGCGAACTCATACAGACGAACGGCCTTACTCATGCCAGATCTGCGGCAAAGCATTCAGGAGACAGGACCATCTCAGAGACCACAGGTAACAACATTTAATCTCTTAGCATATGACTTGTTGTTGTTGTTATTGTTGTTGTTGTTGCTGCTGCGGCTGCTGCTGCTGCTGCTGCTGCTGCTGCTGCTGCTGCTGCTACTACTACTACTACTACTACTACTACTACTACTACTACTACTACTACTACTACTACTACTACTACTACTACTACTACAAAATATGGCGATTTTTAAATTTATATAGGACCACCATGTTAGGATTCACAAGGTTATAACTCAAGCCAATCCAATGGTATACATTTAAAAATAGTATTCTCTTGGCCTGCAAATGGGCATTTTTGAAGCCGACTACAGAAGCTATTAAGATCGGTTTGACCATTAAAGCTTTAACATTCTGACTGATAAGTTTTTGCAGACCACATATTCCCGGACTTTTATCTCTAAGCCACCAAGAATCTTCAGTCAAATTGTTTTCAAAATATTCAACAAGTCAAGCGTTTTTTCTCATTGAAATTATAGACTGGCGCGTACAGCCGCCAGACAGTTATAAGCGCAGCTATCCGTCCTCGCGATCAGAGTGCTGCTGTCCATTACAGTGGTCGCATAATACAGGTGTTATTGCGTTATTCTTGTCAGGTTTATTCATAACGAGGAGAAGCCATTCACATGTGAGACGTGTGGAAAAGGATTTTGTCAAGCACGAACATTAACCGTACATCGAGCTCATCATGAACAGGTATAGCATAAGAACATTAACCGTACATTGAGCTCATCATGAACAGGTATAGCGTAAGATAGTGAGATTATGAGGTGTACTGGCATCACCATTATCATTGACTTCTTGTTTAGACTTCAACTGCCGTGACTGCAATTGGTGCTGCTGCTGCTACTGCTGCTGCTGCTGCTACTACTACTACTACTACTACTACTACTACTACTACTACTACTACTACTACTACTACTACTACTACTACTACTACTACTACTACTGCTACTACTACTACTACTACTACTACTACTACTGCTGCTACTACTACTACTACTACTACTACTACCGCTACCGCTACCGCTACCGCTACCGCTACCGCTACCACTACCGCTACCGCTACTACTGCTACTACTACTACTACTACTACTACTACTACTACTACTACTACTACTACTACTACTACCACTACTACTACTGCTGCTGCTGCTGCTGCTCCTGCTGCTGCTGGTGCTACTACTACTAGTACTACTACTACTACTACTACTACTACTACTACTACTACTACTACTACTACTACTACTACTACTACTACTACTACTTGTTAACATTGGGCTTATTTATCACGCAGGCACAACGCGCAGAAGCAAGTGTTGACAGGTATTTTGCAGGCTCCCACAACAACAATCTTAACACGTAGGAAAATGTTGATTATAATAATTAGCAAACCATAGACAAATATGAATGATTTTTCGACTAGCTTGTGATGTTTCTGGATTCCTGCTACTGTTTCGGATATCAATGATGTGCTAACTCATAGTGCTAGATTAACTACTAGAAAACTTGTCATCCTGACAACGCTACGACTCAATAGACGGATCCATGTCAACTTATGCCTCACCCATTCTAACTAAACTCGGCCTACTTTTTTGCGAGCGTTTGAATCGATTTGTCTAAGAACTTGAAACCTAAATTACTATTTTTGAAAATTTACCAATGGAATGGCATCCATTCCAATGGTGCGTTTGGAGGAACGTTCTTCCCTTTGCCTGCAAGTTGACATTCCGCGCTATGACGTTATATTCAGAAGCGATTTTGGCAGACCTAATCACTAAGCCGCGTATCTCTAACCCTATTATGGTCAAAACGGCCTATGCCGTGGTCTTGAGGAATGAGCATATGCATGCCAACATAAGACTATTTTTTTAAAAGTTATCACTGGAATGGCTGGTTCTATAAAATAAAAAAAATAACCAATCATTCCGGTAAATTTTCAAAAAATAGTCTCGTGGTCTGCAAAGGGACATTCACTGAGCGAAAATCTTGGCAAATCTTGACCATTAAATGGTTAATTGATATAAGTAGGATTTTGTGCGCTTTAAAGCGCTGTTGACACGCGAGGGTTAACTATTAAACTGGCATGATTCTCTTAACACGCTCAACGACAAATCCCTGAAAATGTAAATACTTTACGATTTATAGAATGTTTTGTGGAATATTTTGAAATTAATTTGACTGGAAGCCATTGCTGCCTAAGGCAGCAAAAGCTTCCAGTCATATTAATTTCAAAATATGCAACAGGTTTCCTATTTGTTTGCCCTGAGAATGAGATACGAGGAATTTATCAGTGAAACTGGTTAATATTACACTGGCGTAAAAAATTAACGTTAACCTTATATAAAATATATTATATTATAATACTTATATATTTGTCTCATTCAATGGTTGTGACTTGTACATTGAAATAGCGCTTCCTTATTTTAGAAAGAATATTTATGTGTATATATTGGTAAATAAAATGTAAATATTTCTTATTTATGTTTTCATTTATATTTTAAAATAAAACCGCATTGTTCAGTAACACCAAGTCGGCCAGAAATCTTTTTTGCGTGGTCTTTACAAATGTCCAAAAGAAAGCTATTTTTAAGAATTGTCCCCTGATATGCTTGGCTTGATCGAGCTAGCCATTCCAGTAGCGATTTTTTTATAGATATTCTTCGCAACTAAGAATATGGGGTCTGTAAATGGACCCATCGTCCTATCGCACGGTCTCGCCCTCCCACTACGCTCTCGTATCGAGTCCTCGAACGGCGAAGCTTTGTTAGTGGGCGTATATTAGTAAGATGAAATGGGCCATGCAAGTTAGCAACATCCACATCCTGTGGGGACATAACTTCAACGTTCTTCTTATCAATATCGGTTGTATATCAGTTTTCACTCTCTGTCACCGGGATTGACCTCGTCTTCCTCTCGCACAGGGGCCCCCACGCCCGAGCTTTCCCTACGGAGAGGCAGACCCATGCCGGAAAACGGCGTGAGGGGCGGATTCAAGTTTGATTGACTTAGTCGCTGTGACGTCTAGCTGATTTCGACACGGAATAGGCGTAAATAACTCTTTCCTGCGTCAGTGTAATTAATATGGACAATATGATAAGGACTAAGGATAGACTTTCATAGCCGTAGATTAAGACAGCCCCCACCCCACACCATCAAAGCAGCACCACCACCACCATCCGTCCAACGTGGAATAAAAGTCACTACTGTTTATATAACGCTGCATAGAACAACAAACTACGCTTAAATTATGTGTTTGTAGCCGTGATGTTGATTTAGTTTTCATTTGAAGATAATCTATTGTATATGGTATTGGTTAGCGGCTAGCCTATGTTTGGAGCAATTGCACTTGTGTGGGTGGGCGCGAACGGTGGTGGTATATTCAGATGGCCTGGTGATCTTACACTCCCCTTACATCACCCTGGTGATCTTACACTCCCTTACATCACCCTCAAGCACTGATTGTGTTTAACTGTCTGATTTCTGAAACCCACCAGACAATAATTCCAATAGCCAATAAATAACTCTGGACATGCTGGATATTTTTAAAACAATTTGACTGAAAGTTGTTGGTGGCTTAGCAACTAACAATTTTCAGTCAAATTGTTTTCAGAATATTCAGCATGCCCAGAGTTAAGCCCATGGAAAATGTAGTCCGCAGAAATTCAGCAACCAACAAATTAAATTATTTGAATTTAGATATTTTACAAGGCCCTTCCTTGTAAGGCCGTCCACATTCACACCAGAATCCTTGAAAGTAAAGTTGTTAAAATTCTACACGGCTTAAATTGTGTAGGCTTACCTCTTTGTATAAATGAAACGAATTAATTCGTCCTAGTCTGATCTGACGCTCAACCGTCATGTAACAGACACCGTAACATCGATGGGCATGACGCCATCAGCCTATTTGTGCCAAAGGACGGTGGTTCAGTAAGTATGGTGGTCAAAATCCCACCTGTCTTAAAGGATGACTAACCTCATCTCTCGATCGCTATTCAGGTGATCTAATAGGCCACTCACAAACTATGCAGGTAATTTTTAAGCTTTTTATCATGCCGCTAAAGAAAGATATTCTGGCTTTGGTAGCTAAATGTTGGTACAGTTCTACAACTTATGATGGCTGTCATGATTTCCTTCGCAACCAATCAGAAAAAACCTAGCGCGTCCGCCTCGGTATATACGCTCGGTCGTAGAGGCGCCAGCTATGGTTTGGCAATTTCGTATAAAAGCACTCGTACAGGTTAGCTGTTGAATATTTTGAAACTAATTTGACTGGAAGTTGTTGCTGCCATAGGCAGCAACAACTTCCAGTCAAATTAGTTTCAAAATATTCAACGGGATAAGTATTACTTAATAAAGAATGCACTGCATTGGCACTTGCATGACATCAAGCTCTATCGATTGAGGAGACAAAATGGCGGCGATCAGTGTTCAACATTTACGTGATATTACCAAGCAGATAATTGCGATACAGATAAGGGAATATGACAGGATATCAATGATATGGAATCTATAAACCATAATCTATCGGTACAATACAACATTTGAGATGAGATTAGCATCCCTTTAAGGAGGCACCTTCATTTTAGCCCACAAGGGACTCCATATGGCAGCTGGCATATATTGGAGACACCCCCACCTCCTGTCTTTAGCGCTCATATAATGAGACAGGGTGACCACCATGATAACGCAAGCTATTGGCCCGATACTGTGCCGGCCCAGTAACCCGCATTAGCAGGGTATGTGTCTGATCTGTAAATCAAGCACGCATTCATTACAGTCACACTCACACCTGCTCGGGAGACCCCTGGCTTATTGAGGCAGAAGATACTGGTTCAAGATTCAGAGGAAGGCTAGATGTTCAAAATGTTCCGGTGGATTGGGCGGGCGTGGGGTGGGGGGGGGGGGGGTGGTGCGTGGCTTGGCTCCCTCACCGGAAATCTTCCTCTTTAGGCAAATCTTATAGCTCGGCATCTCTGATAATTTCATGGAAACTTGCTACTTTGCATTATGTTCAAAATTGTCATCAAAGTGCCAACAGCGTCCTCGTAATTTTTACGATAGTCTTGTATTCACGAATTCATATCAGTAATTGTAGTTCTTTAGTATACAACGTATTTCTGTAGTGGGTGGGTGGGGTTGAAGAAATGTGGGCCGGAGAAAGGATGCTGGCTGGCGTGGGATTGCGGGCAAACAAAATAACCAACCACCCGATGACAGGTTGTAGTTTCTTCTGAGCAAGTATTAGATAGAGCTGACCAGTTAATTTGGCGTTCGATTAAATTGCTATAAAATGCAAGCAGACGTCGCCCCATAAATTGTAATGAGATCGGTTTGAAATCGGCAGTGGTGGTATAGAACGGATAAGCTGAAGTAACACATTGCAGGTCCAGGCCCCCCCCCCCCACCCCTGCACCCTCCCCCTCCCCCTATACTGACGTGGGTCAAACTGGTTGTCTGTGCGTAACATATTTTATATACACTGAAAAAGGCCACCAAATTGTAAATTAAATGACGCCACACATGTTCATGGTTCGTGGTGATTCGCTCTATGACATTTTCTTACTGAGCCACCATATGTCCCGTAGGACCTTATTAGGAAAATATATGTCCCGCCGAGTTCTAACTAAGCTCCGGCAACTGTATACACGTGATGGAATCGAGTTGCAACTTTGATAACTGAATGGATGAATCCAGTTTTAGCTATGCCCCGCCCATCTCTAGCTAAGTTCTATCCACACTTCGCCCGTTTTGGGATCGATCGATCCCTAAACTCACTATCAAATTCCAGAAAGCTATCCAGGTAAGCTGTTGAATATTTTGCAGCATGTTTTTTCAATAGTAAAGACATACAATTCGTACAACAACGCTTAGTTCGTCATCAATTAAGCGTTCGTGGCGAACATAGCTACGCCATTTACGACGTAATTGATTATGACGTCATCCTACACGTCACGTAGTTGATTATGACGTCATATGATTGATCGATAATCCTCCATTCTCAGAATCTAAATTTCAATGTAATTAATGAACACAGGTAAGTTGTTATTGACTATGGCACCAACAGCTCCAAAATGTTCTAAGGCTACAACGACTGTCTTCAACCAAACAGACTTCATACTATGCAAGACAGAAGCAAAATCCTTACTCCGGAGCGCTCGTTCATATGGAGGCACAGACCTCAATTCTGGCCATAAGCTAGTTATTTCACGCCTTCAGATGAACGATCTCTACCTAATATATAAACACCATACCAGGCAAGAGGGTAGAGTCACCTACAACCTACCCAAGCTCATCAGCGACACGGACACTCAAATGTCATACAAAAAAGCCGTCGGGGAACAGATAGCTAGCATCGATGTCAGCTCCGATCCAAACGGAGCCATAACCAAAATATTGAAATCTATGGCATTATCCGCTACCAGCTCCATAGGTGTTCTTAAAAACAACCAAACTAGGTATACTGACTAAGTATACTAGGTATACTCTAGTAGTAAAACTAGTGACCAAAGTGAAGACTGCACCAAACTACGCCAGGAGCGCAATATTATTCTGCGCCACATTAGAGAATGCTTAAAAGATCTTGCTATTCAACAGGCAGACTCCCTAGCAGATGAAATCACTGCCACGGATGACTGTCACAAAATGTTTTGGGCAGCCTGAGCCCTGAGAGTTACTGACCACACACCACCACTCACTGTACACAACTCTGAAGGACACTTTATCAGGACTGACCAGGGAAAAGCCGAGGCGATCCGAGAATGGTTCAAGGAAAGGTTCACTGACAACGATGATGAGCCCTTGCACCCGTTCTCAGGAGACCCCAGGCCATTACTAACCCCAATTAAAACAGCTGAAGTTGAGAAGGCACTTAAAGCCCTGGAAAATGGGCGTGCATCTGGACCTGATGGCATGAGCAATGAACCATTCAAATATGCAAGTGACATTATCTCAAAACCGATCACGCACCTAATCAATTCAGCTTTTATGCAACCACCTTCCCGTCGATGCTGTAGGCCAAGGCACCCTTATCACACTACGCAAGCCCAAGAAGCCAACTGGGCCCCCAGCCATTCTGCGTCCCACTGTGCTCCTCAACGGCATACGGAAGATCCTATCCAATTTTACTCTATGCCGCATCCGAGACCAGATCGATCACTTCACCGGGTCATGTCAAAGTGGCTTCCAATGTGGACGCAGCTGCACAGACATTGTATGGGCTCAACGCATGCGTGTGCGCATTGACATGTCACGAGCCTTCGACACAATTAAACGCTCAAAGATCCTAGATGTACTACGCAAGGCCAGTTGCAATGAAGATGAGCTACGACTAGTGAGACTACTGCTTGCAGACACCAAGCTGAGGGCAAGTCAGTGAAGTCTGTAGAGTTTGAGACATCACTAGGCTCCCCACAGGGAGATGGTCTATCTCCAGTGCTTTTCACCTATTACCTTGCTGCCGCATTGAAATCTGTGCGGGGAAGTTCCACAAGACCAACCACCCACCCCCACCCCACCCCAGTGTCAATACTGGGCATGCCGCTAAAGATGGACTATGCCGACGATATGGACTTCACAGACGAGGAAAAGAAACCCCTTGACGTACTTCTCCCAGTAGCGGCAAGCTAACTAAAAATTGAGAATCTCTTTATGAATGAATCCAAAACAGAGTTCACCCACATATACCTATCTACAAAGCATGAAACTATAGAAAATGACGACCCACTTCGTGACGGCGAGCCATGGAGGAAAAGTACAATCCTGGGCTCACTGCTTTGCAGTACTGCTGACATTTCTGCAAACTGCGTCATGGAGAACATAGCTTTCCAGTCCTTCTGGTAACTATGGATTCGTAGATCAAAGATGCCCTTGATAAACAGGCTACGTTTATAGAATGCAACTTGCGTATCTTTGATGCTGTATAACTGTAACAGCTGGGCAGCTCCAAAAGCAGCTCTAGACAAACTCGATGCCTGCCACCGCAAACACCTATGCACCATCACTGGACACTGATGGTCAGACAGCATAATTCCTAACGATGCACTACACAATATGTGTAATACTTCGCCGCTGTCTGTAAAGCTGCCCAGCAAAGATGGTCCATGTTTGATCATGTGCTAAGGATGCCAGAAGACACACCAGCACAGAGAGCCTTGGAATTCACCCTACTCAGAGCCAGCAAATACAGAGCCAGGAGAGGACGTCATTGCATAAATCTGCTAAGCACACTACAAGGTGACCTCAAGAAAGCAGGACTCGGTACACTCAAGTCAAGAATGGACCTGAGGAAGCTAACGATTTCGGCTGAGGACAAGACACTTTGGGTAAAAGCGAAGAAGGGCTGATTGCAGCTGTAGGGTGTTTCTACTACTACAGCCGCAAAATACAGTAATCATACATACATACCAACAGCTCCCAGTCACGTTAGTTTCCGGCAAAATATGGTAAAGATCTACAATTCAAACACTCGTGACGGACTATTGGCACCTTCGTGACGAATTTACCGTTACCTACGTCATTTTGAGTATGGCGTCTGCTAACAAGTGACATATTTGATTATGACGTCAGATG
This sequence comes from Chaetoderma sp. LZ-2023a, assembly GCA_034401795.1. NCBI lineage: Eukaryota > Metazoa > Mollusca > Caudofoveata > Chaetodermatida > Chaetodermatidae > Chaetoderma > Chaetoderma sp. LZ-2023a. Next base: position 55,087,895 of record CM067375.1, read on the forward strand.
CTTGATTGTCCGCTTGGATCCCTCCATTGTAAGGGCATGATAATTTAGAGTCAAAATCTTTAAATCTTGGAAATTCGGCAGGTTTTCTCATTTGCCATGATACGGTTAGAGAAAGTTAAACCTATCCTGACAACGGATGTTACTGGGCCGGTTCATGGCGAATGCCAGGCCCAATGCGGCCCGGTATTAGCCCAGTACCTGCTCAGTAGTTTGAGTTATCAGAGTATACTTCCTTCGCACATACGAAAATGATCCATTTCATGAGAATCATGCAGATAAGCTTTTGGATATTTTTAAACTAATTTGACTGGAAGCAGTCAAATTAGTTTCAAATCAATCAATAGTCCAGCTGTGGTAGCCCTACGTCTCTCATATTCTTAATATATTATTCTAAATTTCTAAATAATAATTTGTCACTCGTGTTTCTTAACTTGAATTCGGTAAACTCGTGCACCAAAGGTCGTGAATTCGAATCCTGACTACATGGCGAGCCTCAAATGGTGAAACCGGTCTGGATGTGTGACTAATGAATGAATCCGATCTGTCATTAAAGTATTGACGTCATAATCAATTACGTCACGTATAGGTTGACGTCGTAATCATAATTTACAGACAATGCACTGTCATGAAGCAGGAATAGTCCGTCAGGGGCTCAAGTGTAGGCCTATTCACGAATGGACCTTTCCATTTTTAGCTATGCCCCGCCCATCACTAGCTAAGCTCCACCCACAGCTCGCCGTGTTTGGATTGATCGATCCCTGAATGTCCTAGCTATTAATTTCCTGAAAACTATACAGGGAAGCTGTTGAATATTTTGTAACTAATTAGACTGGGTGCTGTTGCTGCCATATGCAGCAACAGCGCCCAGTCAAATTAGTTTCACAATATTCAACAGAATATTTATTAAATAGTAAAAGCAAACAATTTGTACAACAGCCCATAGACCGTCATCAAATATGCGTTCGTGACGTACTTATCGACGTCATTCATGACGTCATTCATTATGATGTCATTGTACACACCACGCAGTTCATTATGACGTCATATGATGGGTGGGTACTCTGGAAAGGTGAATTGTCTGTATTTACTATTTAATAAATATTTTGTTGAATACTTTGAAACCAATTGGATTGGGCGCTGGTGCTGTCTCAGTACCCAGCCAAATTAGTTTCAAAATATTCAACCGCTTACTTGTATAATTACCGTGATATTGGGATTTTGGGAATCAGGGTTCGATCGATCCCAATACCGGCAAACCGTAGGCTGGCGTTAGCTAGAAATGGACGGAGCTTTGCTAGAAATGGACTGAGCTTTGCTATAAGTGGATTCATTTATTTATTAATCGCAATTCCCTAATACCATATAATAGAAGGACCATTTCTAGCTATGCCACCGCCCATTTCTAGCTATGCCGCGCCCATGTCTAGCTATGCCCCGCCCATTTCTAGCTATGCCCCGCCCATTTCTAGCTAAGCTCCACACACTTTTTATGGGTGTTGGAATCGATTTGAAACTTTGAAAGCTGAATTTCCAGAATCTAAATTTCAAAGTAACTATGAGACTACTTGGCAGCCAACACCTCAAATTAGTTCCAAAATATATGTCTGTCGCATAGGGCACCATAATGGACCTTTCCATGGTTAGCTATGCCCCGCCCACCTCTAGCTAAGCTCCACCCACACCTCGCTTGTGTTGGGATCGATCGATCTCTGCACTCCCTGACTATCAATTTCCAGAAAACTATACAGGTAAGCTATTGAATATTTTGGAACTAATTTGACTGGGCGCCGTTGCTGCCTATGGCCCAATGTGGGGTGGGATGGGGGTGGGGGGGGGGGAGGCTATGAGTATAGGCATCCCCCTTAAGGTCATGATTCAGGGGGCGTGTCCCTCCCCACTCCTGCACCCATGCTTCCGGCGCCTAATCAATAGGTTCGGTTACATCTATTACCTTTAAAAGTGTACATCTTGCAAATTAGAAATATGTTCTGGGAGTGGAGACCTCCGAATTCCTCCATACTTTTTCGAATTTCGTCTGGAGGAATCGGAGCACTTCACTCCTGGTCTGTCCGGCCCGTCGTTGCATTTAGCATTCTGTCCCAAACCAACAACAACAGTAAATGACAGTGGCAGCAGCAGCAACTACTACTACTGCCTCTACTGTTACATCTACTGCTACTGCTACTGTTGCTGCTCCTGCCATTGCCACTGTCACTGCGACTACTGCTGCCACTACTACTACCACAGTCTGTCCTGCAGCTCATTGCTATCGTCGTAAACCAAATAATAATAATAATAATAATAATAATAATAATAATAATAATACATGTAATAATAATAATAATAATAATAATAATAATAATAATAATAATAATAATAATAATAATAATAATAATAATAATAATAATCAACATTCCATGTAATCGCCATTGACAGAGTAAATGTATGTACTAATGGACCCCATAGGCCACATTGTGGCCTGGGTGTAAATAAATCGAATTCCAAAAAATTGAATTGAATTGGTTATAGAATATAGGCTTTATTGAGTTACTCAACTGGCTATGAGTCATGTGTCATTTCAAAAGCGCCACATATTTTTAATATACTTTGTTATTCTTATGCATTGTATTTTGCGACATAGGGCCTATGCTCTAACATTATTTCACATTAGTCATCACCAACAGTGGCAATCCGGCTTATTTATCAACTACATTGTAAATACCCCGGATGAAAGGATCACTCGGGTCGTACAAGAAAAACAGCGAAACCGTCCCAGGTGTAACATAAAACTGAGAACTCGCAAGATAGCGTTTATATTCTGTGTTTGTTATCGTAATATAAATAATCGGTCTATTGCTTGTAGTAGGCGTAATATCTTTCTGCATAGTTGTGGGTTGAGCCTATCCATTTTACGATGTTGCTACCCTGTTGTGAATTTCATAAAACCTTTACAGCAGAGAAAGCTCTCACTGGAGGAATCCGATTTTCGCTGTGCCCCGCCCATCATTGGCTAAGCTCCACCCACGCGTTGACCGTGTTGGGATCGAAACACCCATGCATTCTCTGAATCTCAATTTCCAGAAAACTATACAGGGTAAGCTGTTGAATATTTTGATACTAATTTGGCTGGGTGCTGTTGCTGACTATGTCGACAACAGCGCCCAGTCAAATTAATTTCAAAATATTCAACAGCTTGTTTATTAAACAGTAAAGACATACAATTCGTCTGACGGACTATTATGCGTTGAAGACGGACTAAATCGAGTCATTCATGACGTAATTGATTATGACGTCAGCCTGCACGTCACCTAGTTGATTATAACGCCATATGATTGACTGAGAAACTGGAATCCTTTATTAAATTGAGCAAAGAGAGAGAGAGAGAGAGAGAGAGAGAGAGAGAGAGAGAGAGAGAGAGAGGGAGAGAGAGAGTCTATAATTATTATTTCCATATGTCTCGTTACTAATATTTACAATCCGATGGACTAGCTTAGGCATGCTGGAGTCTTGCAGAACAAATAATTAATGAATAAATAAATAAATAATAAATTCATTTAAAAACAAATATATAACAGTACGTTACAATAAAAATGGCGTAGGTCCGTCAGGAAAGTAACATTGGTCCGTCACGAAAACGTCTCAATTGCATATGTTTGATGAACTTACAATGAATTTAATACAAATTTTGTTGAATATTTTGAAACTAATTTGAGGGGGGCTGTTGCCGGCATAGGCTCCCGGTCTAATAGTTTAAAAATATTCAACATTTTACCTGTATAGTTATCTTGAAATGAGGATTCTGGAAATTCATGGATCGAAGTGTTAAAATTTATTCAAATGCACGTACAATGTGGGCGGAGCTTACCTAGATATTGGTGGAGCTTAGCTAAGAATGGGCGGGGCATAGCTAGAAATGGTTCCCTCTATTCATATGAATGCTAATATCCGCATCAGCTGAGGGTCGTAACAGGGGAGGTAACTCCGTCTGCATATCTATAATAAAACACACGGAGTTATGTACCTTGCCATGCATTGCGAAGATTATTTGTGATTAGTGGTGATGGTGTAGTGTTGTGTTACGCACCATCCATACACACGCACATGCAGAGCTCATATTTTTACGCACCATCCATACACACGCACATGCAGAGCTCATATTTTTACGCACCATCCATACACACGCACATGCAGAGCTCATATCTTTACGCACCATCCATACACACGCACATGCAGAGCTCATATTTTTACGCACCATCCATACACACGCACATGCAGAGCTCATATTTTTTCGCCATGCGTTACGGATGATGTCTCCAAGTGAAAAATTAGCAATACTCCTCATAGATCTGTGTGATGCCAGTATTATGGTATTCTGATTATACGTACGCCCACCCGCCCGCCGCCCCCCTCCCCCCCCCCCCTTCTCGCACGCGCGCACGCACTCACAGCCGCACGCTCTCCCCGCACGCACACATGACGAATATCCTAAGTGACAATTTTCTTTTTTAACCTTGACTTAAATTATTTCTGGATGCTTATGTTGACTCAACATGTTACAGCAATTGTTTTAATAACAACGTCCCGAGCATATTATAAAACCATTAATAACAGATGAAAATCGCAGTGTTTTCCCGTTGATCGCTACCGTACCGCGCAAACACCCATCACAACTTCTCATTATATCAGATGACGAGAATGGCGTGTGTTAGTGGCAAACCCCGGCAAACACCCGCCTTAACGTGTTTGTATGTACGTTTTATTTGTACGTGTTTGAACTTTAAATCACTTTTATTATCGCTACGCCATCTTCAAACAATTCGCGTATAGATAGATTTAACTATCCGCGAAAAGCAAGATCCCCACCACCGGCACCACGCACCCCCACCATGTCACATTGATATCAATTAACCTGTTCAAACCTGGAGTCTAAGAATATCATCATCACCACCATCACCATCATCATCATCATCATTCACAAGCTGTCACTTGCAGCATAAGCCTGGCTGCCTGCCTGTCTGTCTGTCTGTCAGATTTTTAGGCTGACAGGTGGGCGGGCTGGAAAGCTGCGGGTGTGACTGCCCAACACCCCACCCCTCCCTCCTTGTGCCTCCCTCCCTACCCTCTCTCCCTCCCTACCCCCTCTCCCTCCCTAACTGTGGTAAACTGAAGTAGAGGTGGGGCGATAGGGTTGCTTCAAAAGAAAGCCGGCTATGATGTCACAAAAGATTTTCACACCTTTTTACACAAAGGATTCTCACACCTAGGTGTGAAAATCTTTTGTGATCAGCTTTCCTTTGAAGCGACCCTATCTCCCCTGTTCTGATTGGATTTTAGATGTAGAGGGCGTGACCACAAGTCCCTCCCCCTCATTAAATCATGTGACACATGTCATCCTATGCGCCTCTTAGCATTATATTGCTTAATGATGATTGACACGGGTTAACGGAGGTGTGAAAATGTTTGGTGTCGGCTTTCCTTTGAGGCGACCATATTTTCTCTGTTCTGATTGGATGAAAGCTGTGGAGGATGTCCATAAGCCCATACCCCTCATTAAATCACGTGACTCATGCCATCCAATGAGGTGAGCTTACGGGTAATTAGCGCAATGCTGATTGACAAGAGTTAATGAGGGTAATTAAGGATGATTGACAGGTTACATGTCTGGACTCATCTTTTCCTGACTCTGGGAACTCTTCCAATTGCAAAGCCACGCCCCCTCATTAAATCACAGGCCTCCTGGCATCCAATGAGGTGAGCTTAAGGGTAATTAGCAAAATACTGATTGACAAGGTTAATGAGGGTAATTAAGCATCGCTCTCTTCGAGCCAGGGCAAACGCGCAAGGGTTAATGTTTTGTGTAAAGATTATTGACCGGTTGCATATCTGGACTCATCTTGTTTTCTGACTCCTGTCATCCAATCAGGTGAGATTAAGGGTAATTAGCGTAATCATTGGCAACGGTTAATGCATAGCGTAATGATTATTGACGAGTTACATGTCTGGACTCGTCTTTTTTTCTGATTCTGAAAATTCATTCAATCATGGGAGATTAATTCTAAATGGTAAATCTATCGCTTAAGGACAATTGTGGAAGACGACTTTGTTAGTCTAATGGATTGCTCATTAAACTTCTGAACCTCGGTACTTTTTAGCTGTGACAATGTACAAGGGTTGATGTATCGCGTAAGGACAATCAGTTAGTTATTACTCCAACCGATTAAAATTAACTAGTTGAGCTTTAAAACAACTCTGACCACGTGTAATGATCATCAGAGTCATACAAAGCTCAACAAATCAATTTTCAATCGAGTTAGATTAATAACTACTGATTACATTTTTAACGTGCCTCGAGCGGCCATGCACTATTGGGGGAAAATTCCAGCCTAAGTCGACTCCGGGTTTGGACAGGTTATAGGCAATGATTCTTTCAGGGTGTTCAATTAAACGTGCCACCATAAGCAGTAACATCATCCAGTCAAATTAGTTTCCAAATATTCAACAGCTTACACTAATAGTTTTCTGGAAATTGCTAGCCAGGGAGTTCAGAGATCGATCGATCGATCCCAATATGATCGAGGTGTGGGTGGAGCTTAGGTAGAAATGGTATGGCATAGCTAAAAATGGATGGTCCAGGTCTATTCCAAACATTAACCGCTTTCCTGTTTGCATAACCTGGAATTGTGATAAGGAGATTATGTCCATGAAAAGGGTCTAAAAGCTCTACCCCAGTATTTTATATCACAAACTTCCATATACTTCATCTACCTATCGTCTCTCTATCTCTCTCAAGCACATGAACACGGCAGCCCACACTGACTGTATGCACATACATATGCACACAGACATGCACATACACCTGTCCATATGCACGCACAGTCATTCGTACGCATGCACACCAGTACATATGCATGCATGCCTGTACATACAAACATATGTACATACGTACACATGCACGCACACATGCATGCACGCACGCATGCACACACTAAGATGAAACGTCTAACGTGATGCATAAGGCATGACCATAACAGTTAGTAAATTTGTGATAACGTTTTGTTAAGATTATTTTTAATTGTAACACATTTCTCTTATATTAATCCTCTTTTGCACTCAGATTTGTATATACATATTTCGATTCTGTTATGGAGAGTGTCTGCGGACCGGGAGAGGATTATCTTCGGGAATTGCCCCTGTAATGACTGGTTAGGTTATCTAGCAAGTCATTTCACGGTTAAAAGTCTGTGCCTGGTCTTCTCTTGGTCTACAAATGCAACACGATCAAGGTGTGGGTGGAGCGTAGCTAGAGCTGGGCGGGGCATAGCTAAAAATGGAAAGATCCATTGGCATGCTGCGGGCAATCAGATATTCCACTATAATCGCTAAATATACTATCAAGTTGTACAAATTGTATGTTTTTAATATTTAAAATACGTTATGTAGAATACTTAAAATAAATTGACTGGGCGTTGTTGCAGGCATAAGCAGTAACATCGTCCAGTCAAATTAGTTTCACAATATTCAACAGCTTACACGTATAGTTTTCTGAAAATTGCTAGTCACATGTATTATCGATATTAAAATTTGTTATATTCGCTAACACAGTTTAAACAAGTTTCAAGTTTATTGAAGTAAATCTCATGGGTCACTATAACATTCCAGTGCATTCCAGTCATGCAAAAACCTGTAATAAATCATAGGCAGACACGAGCGTAGCATTCACCAAAGGCAATATTGGCTACAGCTGGGCTAGTTTCTCTATTCGTTAATAGTCCACACACCTCCACCCCAAACATTGTTATGTATAACGATCATATAGACCCATAATTCAGGATTGGTCATTAGCCAGCTGTTAATTCATTGACTTTCTTCCTTAACATTGCCTATATACAGCACCCCTCAGGGGTAAGAAAACAAGTCTATAAACATGAACAGAAAACTTGTTAGTAAGAACTGTTCTCTTCTGTATTTTGGGCATAATTTGATTTGAAGACAATTGCTGCCTTAGGCAACAATGTCTTTCAATCATGTTATGTCCAAAATATTCGACAGTACATTTTTATCGTGCTTTGTAAATGTGTTAGGTTATTTCTATGCTGGACTGTACTCGAAATTGATTCATAAACCAGACAAAACAAGAATTATTGATCTTTCTTACAGAACCTTAAGTTTGGTGGGGTCAATAGCCAGGTGGTTTGAGTGTACAGCTCGAGGCTACACCAATTCAATTCAAGTTTATTTTGATAACTTCTTTGAAGTACACGAATATATAAATTAATGTATAAATTATCAAAATACTTAGTTACAGATACGCGTAGTATTATAATTGAATTGAATTGTAACAGCTATAGGCTGTTCAGAGATGTGGGGCTGGAGCGGGTCGGGTCATGCTCAACAATGGAGACAAAATCCTGGTGCGCAGATGCTAGTTTGGTAGTATGACTTGTCCAGTTATATTGAAATTGGGATTCTGAGAATTCAGGGTTCAAAGTATAGAAATTGACCCCATCATGTGCAAAGTGTGGGCGTGGCATAGCTAAATGGATTCCTCTATTACATGGAATGATACTGATGTTATAAAGGTATATTACTCAATTCCATTCCACTTTATACCATAAGTATTGTTGGCTTTTTCGAAACAATGTTGCTGCAAACTTTTTCTCTCTAAGACAGCAACAGTTTCCAGCAACATTTCATACTGTATTCTGGGCTTTCGTGTTACTTTATCCCATTAATAGCAAAATTTAAATATTTGCTTATTGAATGTTCATTTACAGGCCAAGACAAGAAGATTTTTGAAAATTTGCCACTGGAATGACTGTCTCAGTTATCAAACCTGTCATTCCAATGGTAAATATTCTTGTAGGTAGGGTTAGTGTATTCTGCGGCTGTAGTAGTATAAACATCCTACAGCTGCAATCAGTCCTTCTTCGCTTTTGCCAACTGTGTCTTGTACTCTGCCAAATTCTTTAGCTTCCTCAGGTCCATTCTTGACTTGAGTGTACCGAGTCCTGCTTTCTTGAGGTCACCTCAGCATACGCGTGTGTGCGTGCGTGCGTGCGTGTGTGTGTACATGCGGGTGAGCGTGTGTGCGTGCGTGCGTGCGTGCGTGTGTGCGTGTGTGCGTGCGTGCATGTGTGCGTGCGTGTGCATGTGTGTGTGTGTGTGTGTGTGTGTGTGTGTGTGTGTGTGTGTGTGTGTGTGTGTGTGTGTATGTTAGTAGGCCTTGGTGAACTTACGATCACCATCAATACTTATAATGTTATTGGATTCCGCATATTACATAGGACAAGTATATAGGTTCTGTTACTAGCATAAATGAACAGTCAATGTTCTGGAGATCCACAAGTCTATGGTAAACTGATACCTTACGCATCAGTCATATCAATACTTTCAGGATCAGATCCATCATCATCACCATCAGAATCATCATCATCATCATCGTCATCATCAATGTCTGCATCTAGATTGTTGTTTACATACACCATGATCAGAAACTCCCTTTTGCAAAATGCTGCGAAGACTGCTTCATCATATGCGTACCCCTCAGTGTTAAAATCTTTAATTTCCCTGCAAATTATTTTAATGAGCGTAGAGTTCTGTAATCTTCTCCACTGGCGCATTATGTCAGTACACTTTGTAACTAAAGCATCCACATATACGGAAATAGAATCGTTGTTTACACCTTTGAGGTCTATGTTCGCTTCACCCCCTTCATCTCCTAAACATGATTGTTCAGCATATAAGGTCTACTTAATATTTTGGAATATGGCGAATAGCTCATGATTCCCTATGACTTCTTTTTCACCTCCATCATTGCTCTCAGACTCCCTTCAGTCATTGTCTATGTCTTCTTTTTCATCTTCACCTTCACCATCGCTCTCAGACTATGTTAAGGCATCATCGCTCTCAGACTCTGCTAAGGCATCATCACTCTCAGACTCTGTTATGGCATCATTGCTCTCAGACCCTGTTAAGGCATCATCACTCTCAGACTCTGCTAAGGCATCATCGCTCTCAGACTCTGCTAAGGCATCATCGCTCTCAGACTCTGTTACGACATCATTGCTCTCAGACCCTGTTAAGGCATCATCACTCTCAGACTCTGCTAAGGCATCATCGCTCTCAGACTCTGCTATGGCATCATCACTCTCAGACAAGGCATCATCGCTCTCAGACTCTGTTACAGCATCATCACTCTCAGACTCCGCTAAGGTATCATCGCTCTCAGACTCTGCTAAGGCATCATCGCTCTCAGACCCTGTTAAGGCATCATCACTCTCAGACTCTGTTACAGCATCATCGCTCTCAGACTCTGCTAAAGTATCATCGCTCTCAGACTCTGCTAAGGCATCATTGCTCTAAGACTCTGTTAAGGTATCATCGCTCTCAGACTCCGCTAAGGCATCATCGCTCTCAGACTCTGCTAAGGCATCATCGCTCTCAGACTCTGCTAAGGCATCATCGCTCTCAGACTCTGTTGAGTCATCACAGGCCTCACTCTCCGAATCATTTGGCCTATCATCTTCGCTCTTCATCTCTTTACTCTATAGATTCTCACTATCTCAATTGCTATGGAATTGGGTCTTATGTCGCTCCAGGTCATGCGACCTAGCAAAAGTTGAATCACATTCTAGGTATTTATGTCTTGGGATATTGATTATAGGATAAAGCTATTATTTTAATATAAATTTATTAGTGAAGGGCTTTAGGTTGTAGTTGTAGAAATCTTCTTAATGGTTTCCCTAACTATTACTATGTAGATAAAAGACACGACCAACTCTTTGTGCTGTTTAAACTGTAGTGAAAAAAGTGCTTGAATTTGAGACATTTTATAGAACTGGATGTACGCAAACCCCACACTCGGTCACCTGTATAAATGTGTGGTGGCAAATCCATGCGGATACATGCCGCATATGCGGCCTCAGCTGCATGTGCAGATATAGGTTTGTATGTATGAGCGCCCACAACACTCGGCTGCATGTATAAATGTGCGGCTGTAGGTGCAGCCATGCGTTTGACCACAAATCCATGCAGCTGCAAGGCTACACATGCATATATAGGTTTGTATGTATGAGCGACCACCACACTTGGCCGCAAGTATAAATGTGTGGCTGCAAATCTGTATAGCAACAACTTGAAGCAACCATTGATGTTCATTTTGAAAATAATATTACCGGAGTTTGTTGATGCAACAGTTTCAACAGCACAAATTTGAAAATGTTCTTCATCAGCTAGAGCTCTATATCTGACTATTATGCCTGCGTAACGTTTCAAGGTTAATTAGTATTATGTCTTAGACTTCACAAATGTTCAAAATCGTCTTTGGATCTAATACTTCGATTTCATTAAAAATATTTTGACCCTTATCATGTTTTCTTTAAAAATCAGTTTTTATGTGCTCTGATTAACCCCGTCATGATGAAGCCTGCCAAAAACTTGCCTCTGTAGTAATTTTGGGGAATGAACACTATCAGGCCAAGAGAAGGCTTTTTTTGATTGACTGCTGGAATTAATGGCTAGATAACCGAGCCAGTCATTCCAGCAGGAAACTTTTAAAGACGATCGTCTCTTCATCTGCAAATTGGCATTCAATAAGTAAATATTTTATTTTTTTGAACAAATTAGTTCTTAAAGGGTTAAATAAAATACATATTATCATGTTGCTGAAAGATGATACAGTACAGCTAAGAAAATACGCTAACTAGGTAACAAAACAAAAATAAAACGTACTGTCGAACCTTTTGAACATAACTGGATTGAAAGACATTGGCGCCTAAGCCTGTAATTGTCTTCAAATCAAATTATGCCATAAATACACAAGAGAACAGTTCTTACTAACATATTTCTGTTCATGTTCATTGACATGTTATCTTGCCCCTGAACTGTACTGTATATAGGTAATGGTATGAAAACCCCTCATGAATTAAACGATGTTCACATAAAAAGTATTTTTTTGTCTGCAGATGTTATAACAATATGGGTTTTAAAACATTTTTAGCGTATGTAGACTAAAATAGTTTTCAAAGCCACTTTTCGCTTTTCCCAGATCTATAATTTTGATATAGTCACACCTGGGTAATGACCCATGCCGAATTAAAGGTCAATATGATCATTGTTTTTAACAATGTTTGGATGTAGGGGTGTGTGTGGGTGTGGTAGAGAATAGAGACACATGTAGTTCTATTACCCCAGCTATTGGCAATATTGCCTTGGGTGAATTCTAAGCTCGTGTATGCCCCCGCTCGCCATCATGTGTTTTTTCATGACTGGAAAGTATGCATTGTTATGTATGAGATTAGGTCGACTTCAATAAACTTGAAACGTGTTGAAACTGTGTTAGTGAATATACCAATTTTTAATATCGGTAATACACGTGACTAGCAATTTCCAGAAAACTATGCAGGTAAGCTGTTGAATATTTTGAAACTAATCTGACTGGGCTATGTTACTGCTTATGCCTGCAACAATGCTGGGTCAAATTTATTTTAAAGTATTCAACATAATGTTTATTAAATAGGAAAGATATACAATTCATACAACTTGACAGTCTAAAGCAATTATAGAGGAATATCTGATTGTCCGCAGCATACTAATGGGTTTTTCCACTTTTAGCTATGCCCAACCCAGCTCTAGCTAAGCTCCACCCACACCTCGATTGTGTTGCATTTACAGACCAAGAGAAGACCAGCCACAGCTTACTTTTAACTGTGAAATGACTTGCTAGATAACCTAGCCAGTCATTACAGGGGCAATTCCAGAAAGTAATCCTCTCCCTGTCCACAGTCACTCTCCATAACAATTGAAATATGTATATACAAATCTGAGTGCAAAAGTGTAAACATAAGTGGAATATGTACAATTAAGGATTATCTTAACGAAACCGTATCACAAATTTATTAGCTGTTATTTAGTCATAGTGTATGCGTGTGTACGTATGTACGGGCGTGGATGCATCCATATGTGCCTGTGTATGTGTGGGTTTGTGGGCATGCATGTGTGCACGAGAGAGATGGTATGTAGGTGAAATATGTAGAGGTTTGAGATATTAAATACTGGTGACCATTTTCAAGGACAAAATCTCCTTATCACACTTTCAGGTTATGCAAACAAGAAAGCAGTGGATGTTTGGGATAGACCTGAACTGTTCCATTTTTAGCTATGCCCCGGCCATCTGTAGCTAAGCTCCACCCACACCTCGTGTGTGTTGGGATTGATCGATCTCTGAACTCCGTCACTAGCAATTTCCAGAAAACCATATGTATACGTGGTTGGATATTTTGAAACTAATTTAACTGGTTGATGTTGGTTTAAGCAGATTTTATTTTTTGTTCTAATGGAAACACAATAAGATATGCATCTTATAACCGCATCTCCCACACACATAAACATATAATACATTGAAAACTGAAAGAACCATAGCCTATAACCTGCCCAAACCCTGAGTCAACTTAGGCTGGAATTTGTTCCCAATATTGCATGGCCATTCGAGGCACCTTTAAAACGTAATAGGTAGTTATTAATCTAACTCAATTAAACATTGATTCGTTGAACTTTGGATGACTCTGATGATTGTTACACATGGTCGAAGTTGTTTCAAAGCGCAACTAGTTAATTTTAATCAGTTGGGGTAATAACTACCAATTGTCCTTATATGATACATTGACCCTTGTACATTGTCACAGCAAAAAGGAGTTGAGGTTCAGAAGTTTAATGATCAACACATTAGACTAACCAAGGCATCTTCTGCAATCGCTCGACAATTATCCTTACGCGATAGATTGACTATGTAGAATTAATCTTCCATGATTGAATGAGTTCACAGAGTCAGAAAACAAGATGAGTCCAGACATGCACCTGGTCAATAATCATTACGCAATACATTAACCATTGCGTGGTGTACTCTCTTGACGAGAGCGGCTCTTAATTAACCCCTCATTAACCCTTGTCAAGCGTCATTATGCTAATTACTTTTAAGCTGACCGCATTGGATGCCAGAATGCCCGTGACTTAATGAAGGGATGGGGCTTCACGATTGAATGAGTTCCCAGAGTCAGGAAAAGAAGAGTCCAGACATGTAACCTGTCAATCATACTTATGCTATGCATTACCCTTGTCAATCATTATGCTAATTACCCTTACGCTCACCTTATTGGACGACAGGAGTCACATGGTTTAATGATGAGGAGGGGCTTCTGATGCAACATCTACAGCCAACATCCAATCAGAACAGAGAAAATATGGTCGCCTCAAAGGAAAGCTGACCAAAAAGATTTTCACACCTCCGTTAACCCTTGTCAATCATCATTACACGATATAACGCTAAATGATGCATAGGATGATATTGTCACGTGATTTAATGAGGGGGAGGGACTTGTGGCCACGCCCTATGCATCTAGCATCCAATCAGAACACTGGTAGATAGGGTCACTTCAAAGGAAATCCAACTACAAAAGACTTTCACACCTAGGTGTGAAAATCCTTTGTGTAAAAAGTTGTGAAAATCTTTTGTGACGTCATATACGGCTTTCCTTTGAAGCGATGCTATTGCACCCCCTCTACTTGCTCATTTGGCATCTGATAGTGTATGATCAGAACTTGCTCACATAACTCATCATTTACAGCACTGCCCTGGTGAATTCTGATGTACTTCTGACTGACGCTAGGCTGCTTACTAACCTAGAAAACCATAGCGGTAGGCTATTTATTATTAAGTATTTACTGTTTAGTATTAAGTATACTCTGCACTGCGGAGGATTGATTATACTTGTAAATTTAAGCTGATAACACAGTTTTATGCTATTCTAATTGTTCCATCTCCGCTTCTCTCATCTTAAACTGCAGAATTTACCCATGGCTAAAACTGTGCAATATTTATATAATGAAACTACTTTTTAAACATGCTCTCTACTCTGCCTTACTGTAACTATAACTAGTTGTCTTTTAATTAGTCGCTATTAATTTGTCCTGTTTTAATCCTTTTTATCATCATTTGACAACTTGTATTTTATATGTCTTCACCCCAGTGAGAAAATCTTAATTGTGCAGATATATTAACTTTTACCACTTGTTAGTAGAAGCATGGTTCACTGGAGGCAATTATGATTTGTTGAGAGCTGGATACGTGACGTGTGACGTAATCTGATTTGCATATTAGGCCACATCCCCTCTTTTCGAGCAAAAAGATTTCCCATTCTGATTAGTCGATAGCTGGTCACATGACCTCATGATTTTTGGTTGGGGGAAATGGGGGTGGGCGTGTCCTAATATTCAAATGAGATGACGTCATAGGTAACATGTCCCACTCTCGACCAATCAGAATTGCGCCCAGCACTCTGCAGCCTTTTGAAACGTAGATCTAGTGATAATTGACAGTGTGGTGTCCAAATGAGGTCACGTGACCAGCTGTCGACCAATCAGAATTGTGCCTATGCCACCGCAGTCATTCTGTATATAGATCTATTGACATGTTCTGATGATTGACAGGTGCAACGACTCGCAAAATGTGTGGGGTTAGAGGGTGGGTATATAGATCTATTGTTCCCTGGATGAAGAGTCATTGGGAATGTGGGCGTTTGGTGTGTAGATCTATTGCCCCTGGACAAAGATCACACCTAAGGACTAAAAGCCTTAACATTCAATCTGTAAGTAGCCAACCATTTTTTCAGTACATAGATCTATTGTTCCTGGCTGAGGAGACAATGAACAGGGCAATCCAAAACACCGGGGTTGGGGGCTGTGAGCATGGGTGGTGTGAAATGTGCCCACGTTATTACCTGTTAGGACATGTTTGTTACTGGCTCAAGAAACAATGATAAGGTCTATTCAAACAGGGTAGTTGGGGGTTGAGGAGGACAGGTGGTGTGGAATGTAGATGAGTTGTAACATGTTCAGACATATTTGTTTCTGGCTGAAGAGTAAATGGTAATGTCGATCAAAACAGAGGGGGTGAGGTCAGAAGGGCAGGTGGTGTGGAATGTGAGCAAGGCAATATATGAACCAGTGTGCTTGTTGGCTGTTCTGTGACATACTTCTACAGAGGTTTTAAGTAAATATTCATTTGCAGAGCGAGCGGCTATTTTTGAAAATTTACAATAGGAATTACTCGCTCGATAACCTCAACAGGAATTTTCAAAAATAGGTATCTCTCGGTTTGCATAGGGCTGACAATGTTAACGACATGATAGACCGAGCGTGGAATGCTGCCTTCTGGTAGATGTATGATAATTTCAGTTCTTGAATTTTGCGCTAAAATATGCTTGGGGTGGGGTGGGGGAAGAAGAAAGAAGCTTCTCTTTTAGTCGATGCCACCTAGTTGAGCCAAAGTTCTCAGCAGATGTCCAGAGCCGGGCCATCTGTGTGTGCCTAGTTCTAACACTTAAGAGGGGATCCCATGCGAAGCGGTGGCTTAGGCTATCTAGAATGTTTTGCGGGTTAAGGCGTCAGACAGCCGCAGAAGGACACAATCAGTTAAGTTTGCGAGAACCTCTTCTCTCGCAGGGTCAGGTCAATCTTTGGATCGGGATCGTTAGACCATCTTGAGTGATGTCAAAAAGTACTTGACACAGTCCAAGGGAAGATCTTCCTGTGCTGCAGATGCACAAACAGACCTGTGTAATTAAAGAAGAGATCATTTAGTGGAACCTCCGCCGAGTCTGGGTGCTAAGAAGATGCGACAAACTTGGATGAGATTTCAGTGAGATGCCGGTTAACTGGTTCGGTCACGGGAACAGTTGTTAACCACAGGGTCATCTAACTAAGCCTACGTTTACCTCGACTACTGGCGAAGCGGTCCGAAAAATAAAAAGAAAGTACACTAATCAATGGGGGAAAAGCTACCCCGTTGCACTCTTTATTCAGCCTAAGAAAAGTGGTGTAAGGGTACTAAGACCCATCTAAGCTGTTGAAAGGATGGTGGGGATTAGTCAAGGCCTGGGGCAAGGGTGTCCATGCGGAGTGACTCGGTATCGCAAACAATTCATTACAGAGCTTGGATAAGGCAAACTAAGGGGTGCGGCAAACTGAGGGACTCAGCTTTCCTAATCCTAGAGATATATCCTACTCTTAGAGGCCGAGACAGCCCAGATCGAAGATGTGCATCGATTGCGGGAGTTTCGGTGGTGGCTAGCAGTGAAAAATCGGTAGATAGTCCACTTGCAACAATTATTACTAGTTAGAAGGTTTCCAAGTGAAGTGCATGGACATACTGAATGAGGAGGAAAACGTAGCCTTATAGGCAGAGGAAAATACTTCCCGCAGAGCATGGAGGGAGTGCATCACCCACTTAGAAAAGCAGCGAAAAATGTCATTACTGGTAAGAATACTCAGGAATGGCGATGCCGCTACAATGCTCATAGTTTATATTCATGTTGAACGGTGTGCGAGATCATTGTCACAATTTATGGCTAAGATGAGTGATCCCTTATTGAAGCATTCCTTAAAGCAAAAATGGAATGGCCGAACGAAAGCAGGAAAAAAATTATAACTAAAGGTGCTTAAGGCGGTATCTCTAGAGATTCTGCAAGAGAGGAAAGATAATAACTGGATTGTGTGTATATTTAAGGTTTTTATCATTCACAGTTCAATTACTAAGCATGGTAGAAAGCTACAGTCATGCAGAAACAATCCCGTAAGAGCAGGGTCTAGGTTTTGCTATTGCGGGCGCTGCTGGCTTTTAACCAGCCTTGGTAAGTATATTCCCAAGGCACAATGTCACGCGGTGGCTTAATCTTCAATGGCCAGAGATCACAATAAGCCGGGTGGTTGAGACTTCCTGGAATGGCCGAAAGTTCAACATTTCCTCGCATAAGAGGTGGCGCAGAAAAAGTTAGTCCATTCTGTGGTGCGGGTGGGCATAGCAAACAGCGCAAGGAGGACGACACAGCTAAGATCAACAGTCTTGGCACGGTTCCTTTAGTTGCAGCAGAACATCTCGTTTAGAATGGAAACAACAAGTGGTTGAAAGGTTCTTTAGAACAAGAACCATAAGCACCAGAAGCTGGGCTCACTCAGATGCTGCTACCGGGCTGAGGTTTGCCGAGTTTCTTAGTGGCAGGCGAAGGGCGGCAGAGATGATCCTAGGTGATATTCAAACATGAATGAACCAACAGTGCTGCCAGTGCACAGTCGATTTCTTTCCAGAGTCAGGAGATGGTGTGGAGGTCACAAATCAGCAAAGGTGTTCTTGAGCGGTGCAGTAAAGGGTGCTGAAGACAGAGGAATTTAGGCTGTTAATAAGGCTACTTTTACAAAGCAGCCTTTCAAAATTTACGGCTGCTCTGCTATCTATGTAGATTTCGGTTAAATTCTCAGTGGTCCTGCCATGCAAATTCCATGTCATTACTGAATTGGAGAGCGGGACGTATACCATCAAGGCATCAATCGGGGCCATTGGTGAGACAGCCAGAGAGCAACTTCAGTGGATCGGTCACAAGATTGCAGAGCGAGCAGCTTGTATACTCTTAGCTCTGCATCTCCTTATCTTTCAGCAAATGGCTGGCTTTCTTAGGAATTCTCCACCCAATCAGTGGTCATCTTTTCGGGTGTGCTGGTCTTAGCAGCAACAGCAACAACAACAACAGCAGCAGCAGCAGCAGCAGCAGCAGCAGCAGCAGCAGCAGCAGCAGCAGGAGTCCTCAGGTTCAATGGCGAGATTGTATATACTCTGTGTTATTTCTCCTCGTCCAGACACTGCTTGATCCGCTCCATCCAGCCTGTCGGGTTTTCAGGAGATGCTGTATATATCTGAGAGTGCTAAAAGGTGTATGTGCACAATGTACAAGTTCACGGAGATTTAGTTATATACAATGGCTTTCCAGGTCAGTTCACTTCAAATGAAGGGCATAGCAGAGAGCGCATGTGATTCTGGATACTTTTTTATAGTTCTCTGCAGACAGGTTGATATCGGAGCAGATGAAAAGTTTGGAGTGGTCCAAGATTAGTTGAGCCACGTTTTCTGGGTCAGCAATCAGCCTATCATATGCTACTGGGTCGATCTCCTAAAGTACAACAGAGCAGATATCTTCTAGATACGGTTTTCTGGATTCCATCAGCATTGGACAAGTTATGAGGAAGTTAGTTCTGTCTTCTTTTGTTAGCCGACAAAGCTGGCATGTGTCAGGTGCAGCAAACCGATTAAAGCGACTACGATTAGCTTGTAGAATGTATGTATCAACCAGGAGTTTCGCTTTAATCGTGGCACGTCTTACATCTCGTGTTGTATTGTCAGTAGAGCTCCAGACATGGTGGACATGATTCACTGAGCAGTCGAGAACGTTAAGATACTTGAGGGTGGATTTTGTGCTGGCGTCATTCTTCCAGGCTTCATGAACAACTTTATTAATCTGTGTGTCTACTGCTGCTTTCCACTGAGGTTTTGAAGGGATGCTGTCAATCAGCTGGTAGATACTTGGAAGATCATACTTAGAGAGTAGGTGTTGATATCTCATAAACCAGCTGCTGCTTCTGATACTCTTTACAGCTAACTGTCTCGTAGGACTACACTACACTCATACAAACAATCCGTCGCCAGTCACCCGAAACACAGGTATTTGTATCATCACTGCTTCCACGCCCAAACGAACCATATGAAAATGATCTGGTCAGTGAGTTCAACACACGATTAGAATCCCTAGCGGTGTGGCTCGCTGTGACTTTCATTAACCATTCTTTTATTTTCAGCAGCGAAGAGGGCCAAGTATATGGTGAGTTATTCTGGGACATTGTCCATCCCAACAAATCAGGAATAAATCTCCTATCCACTAACATCCAAGATTACATAAATTATTACCTTTTACAGGATTTTCGAAATGGAAGGACATGGAGGTGCTAGTTTTACCATCTTGCGATCAATCCGGTACATGGCCAGTCATATATAAACAAGTACCAATACACCTATCAAACCATTTCAGTTTATTACACAACGAGTCCATAGCCACTCCAGATGATGAGCCATACATAGACACTATCATCAGCAATACAAACACAAATACTGAACTGCATGTACATTCCCAGGCAGAAATTAGCACAAATCAATTGCAAAAACATTTACAATCAAACAACAATGGAAATTCTAAAACAGTAACGAACACATGTATATACACAAATGCAGATAGTTTGATTAATAAGAAGGCTGAGCTCGAAACACTAGTACAGAATATTCGCCCTGCAATCATGTTAATCACGGAAGCCTTACCTAAAAACACAACCATCAACATTAGTGAACTACAGATTGATGAGTACCAACTATCACTGAATAATAAACCATCAAGGGGAGTTATTATATATACACATGTATCACTAAATGCTCAATCCTGTGACATCTTGAATGACGATGACTTTACCGAATCAGTATGGAGTACATGGACGACACAACAAAAGGAAAAATTATCATTGGTTGCATCTACAGAAGTCCCAGCTCAGATGGCTCAAATAACAAAAACCTCTTAAATCTACTACAGAAAGTTGATGCAGCAAATACAGACCATATTCTTATAGTAGGGGACTTCAACTACCCATCGATAAATTGGAACACAGGCTTTTCTCCAAAAGAAGAAGAAGACGCTTTTCTTAATACTACCAGCGATATTTTTCTACAGCAACTAGTTACTAATCCGACTCGACATAGAATGAATCAGACTTCAAATCTTTTGGATCTAGTTTTAACAAACAACGAAAACATCGTCCATGAAATAACTCACCTACCGCCGCTAGGTAAAAGTGATCATGACCTTCTACAAATATCACTACATCCTGACATCTTAAGCACAAGCAAACAAATAGCTAAGCCAAAACTACTGTTGAACAAAGGACGATATAACGAACTGCGAAGAGACTTAGGAACGACTGACTGGAATCATCTACACCAACTTAATGCATCAGAAGCTTGGAACTTCCTACACAAAACATTGAACACAGTGAAAGAACAGTATATACCTACAACAAAAAACCATGGCAAGAAAAAGCACCTCTGGATTGATCGGGCGGCAACAGATTCACTCAATAGCAAAAAGCGTGCATACAAAAGATACAATGAAACTAAGAAAACTACAGATTACACACTCTACAAAATTGCTAGAAACAAAGCAACAGCATGCATCAGAAAATCAAAACAGACATTTGAACGTAAAGTGGCAACTGAAAGTAAGAAAAATCCTAAAGCCTTTTGGAACTATGTCAAGAGTAAAACAGTTCTATGTGAATCAATTAGCAAGCTACGTAACCCTGCAAACGACACCATGACCACAGATGATACAGAAAAAGCAAACATTCTCAACACATTTTTCTCAAACATGTTCACTCCAGAAAATCTTCTTTCTACACCAATCATTAACCCCAGAAACAATGGTACCATACTAAAAGACATATTAATAACACCTATTGCTATCGAAAATAAACTAAAAGGACTCAACTCCAACAAAAGCAATGGCCCGGATGAAATACCAGTGAGAATACTAAAAGAAGCTGCTAAAGAAATTAGTACACCACTATGCATAAGTTTCAACAAGTCTCTTGAAGAAGGCATTTTACCCGACATCTGGAAAATGGCAAATGTATGCTGCATACACAAAAAAGGCTCCAAGAATGACCCAAGCAACTACAGACCAATCAGTCTCACTTCTACATCATGCAAGGTCCTAGAATCTTTTATTGTAAATTTCCTGGAAACGGCTAATCTATTTACCAAATGTCAGCATGGATTTAGACGTAAAAGATCATGTAAAACTCAACTACTAGAATACCTGGAGGATTTAACAGCCATGCTTGACTCAAACGAACTTGTCGATGCAATATATTTAGACTTTTCAAAAGCTTTCGATACTGTGCCACACCAACGACTCCAAACAAAACTGAGAAGCTATGGTATTGGCGAAAATTTAGTAAAATGGATAGGGAACTACTTAAGCAACAGGAGCCAGAGAGTTAGAATTAATGATGCATCATCGGACTGGCTTGAGGTGACCAGCGGGGTGCCACAAGGAAGTGTTCTAGGACCTATACTTTTTCTGATATATATAAATGACCTACCTGATCGATTAACCTGCCACTGCAAAATATTTGCAGATGATACAAAGATGTACGGCAACCCAGCTACCAGTCAGATTCAGGAAAACATAAATAAAGTATGTAAATGGTCGCAGACATGGCAACTATCTTTCAACACAGACAAAACGCATGTCATGCACTTCGGCAGAAATAACCCTCAAACCAAATACTATATGACAGATACACCTGATCCACATCCTGTATCAACATCAGATGTAGAAAAAGATTTGGGGGTTCATGTCGACAGAAACCTCTCTTTTGACATACATATAGGGAACATTGTATCCAAGGCAAACAGTACAATAGGACTAATCAAGAGAACATTTACCAACATTGATCAATCTACTTTCACGCTACTATACAAATCACTTGTGCGACCCATTCTTGAATACTGCAACTCAGCATGGTCTCCAAGACTGAAAAGGCAATCGCAGCTATTAGAAAGAGTACAACGCAGAGCAACAAAACTTGTCCCACAAATCAGATAGTATAGCTACACAGAAAGACTTGAAGCCCTAAATCTAATGTCACTGAAATATAGACGGTTGCGTGGAGATTTGATTGAAACATTCAAACTCATCAAAGATCTATATAATATTGATAAGAACTACTTTTTCGAACTGTCCAATGTTACACGGACCAGAGGTCATAGGCTCAAGCTCAACATAAAACGTAGCAGCAAAGATATTCGGAAGCACTCCTTCGCAAATAGAGTGGCACCACATTGGAATTCACTGCCAACAACAATAGTCGAAGCAACCACAGTCGAAATGTTCAAGGGCAAACTAGACATCTTTTTCAAGGAAAGAATATTTGAATTCGACTGAACACAATTAATTGTGGTGTGGCTTTGGACGTTGCTGTTACACATATGCTTATACAACATATGTGAGCCATCAATTCCGAAAGTCATAATACAATTATTACATCACAGTGGACTAATCTTGAAACAGCCTGTGCATCTACATGAACATGCATACATGAAGATAGCTACACGTGTTGTATCCAGACCAGGGTTGCCTGCCCTACCAGTTTAGCACTGAGGCAATAACAAGCCAATGGCTTATGCCTTGTAAATTGATGATGATGATGATGATGCAGCTATTTGATACACTAGCGTCTGAAGAGGCTGAATCTCCATTATCAATAAGAAGAATATCATTATTTTTAATGGTGGTCGCGATATTGTCTTATACATATTTGAATCTGCTGCCATCAAAAGAATATGTGTGTGGGTGTTAGCTAATTTATCTGTTAATTTCTCGGTTTACTTCTTAATTTGAATGCGAAGGTATTTGTTTCCAGTTTTCGAAAATGTGCATAATCTCTACTCAGTAACATGTAAATTTTCATCTCTGCAATGCGCGGAGATTTGTTTCGCTTTCAGAAACTGAAAGTTTGAGAAAGGTGATCATACTTGGTCTGAATGGCGGATGTCCGAATTGGGGAAGTCGAGTTTGGGGTGGAGTGTGTGTGTGTGGATAATTTTCATACTTACATCCACTCAGGGAAATGGAGATAATAATTACATTGAAGTAATAAGTCTAAACACAAACATACTTCACAGTTTACTTTCACCACGGGCGTTTGAATTTTCGTCCATCCATATCACTACCGCATGTGCCCCAACTACATGTATATATACCTACTGTATATAATATACACAAGGTGTGAAACCTATTTTGACACCCCAGTTGGATAGGCGATGCTTAAATTCATATTATTACTTGCATCGCTTAATTATCGATGCCTACATGTAGAGGAATGATTGCTTATTAAGGTCTATCATATAAAATTACGAACTTTTATGCACTCCGGACGAAATCTGTGGGGAGCATTGACAGCCGCTAGCTAGTTTTAGTAAATAACTGTCTCACGGCAAATCGCTGGCAGGGTGCATATAAGAGCTGGAAAGGAACTAAAATCGCCGGATTTACAGGGACATGAACAAACACCATCGAAAATCGTCGGACATAAATCATAGCGTATCACACACCCATAACTCAGCAGAAACATTCTAATACAAATAATATGCCCCTTCCACCACATAGCAGAAGTACATGCATCACAATGGATGGATCCAATCTGTCGCTCAAGAAATGCGATGTTGACACACTGGAAAATGTTGAATGCAGAGCGACGAGGTGTGTCCCTTCATTAAAGGAAGTTGACTACACACAGGGGCTAAAGATACTGCAGCTACCAACAATTAAAATACAGGCGAATGAGAGGGGATATTATAGAAATATACAAAATCATTCGGGGCATCTATGATAAATGGGTCACACATCAAATCTTCACGTTCAACGGATGGACAACATGGCTGATACCAGAGGACATAACTATAAAATTGACAAAAACTACTCAAGATTGGATATTAGGAAATAGTCCTTTGTTAATCGAGGTCATTAATGCGGCCAATCTCCAGTGTTTTGATAGTAGATTGGATAGGTTCTGTAAGGATCAGGACACAGCAAGAACTATTCTTTGATATGAATGATGAGTAGATTGGAATACAGACCAGCCTCGGTATACAATGTGGAGCTGGCAGCGTCTATACATTACAAACTTGATGGATTGGGATGTATTTTAGGATTGTGAGCAGGCAGATATGGGCACGGAATCCATGTCAGATCTGTTTGCCTCAGCTACCTGTAGTATATACCCTGGGTGTGTATGTATATCTTATATACTGTACTAGATTGGCTGTATTTAAAATACAACCTGTAACCTGTAGTATATACCCTGGGTATGTATATATATTTTATATACTGTACTTAGTAAGAGGGATATGAAACTACGAACCCAATGAGTTTGGCTCATGCCCAAGCCACACCATGGAGAAGATGAACCCAGCTACAAACCAATTCAAGCATCACACAATGTCAACATATCTCTCAAACCGATACTCAGTACTAAGCGAAGAAACTGTAAATGTACACAACAATGAGGCATCCAAATACACTATGAGTTGCAAAGAAAACATAATAAGCTACACAACCTTGGAAAATGGAAGGTATGAAAAAATCAAAACACAAACACGTAAGGCATAAAAAACACGTAAAAACATTAACTGGTGAGAACACAGACACCAACACAGGACAGACACCAACACAGGACAGACACCAACACAGGACAGACACCAACACAGGACAGATACCAAAACCTATTCAAATAAACAATGATAGAAATTCTAAAACAGTAACGAATACATGTATATGCACAAATGCAGATAGTCTAATTAATAAAAAAAAAGCTGAGCTTGAAGCGTTAGTACACAAGATTCGCCCTGCTATCTTACTAATAACAGAAGCCTTACCTAAAAACACAACCATAAATATTAGTGAATTACAGATTGATGCGTACCGTCTCGCTGAATAGTAATCCATCAAGAGGAGACATCATCTATACCCATGTATCATTAAATGCTAAAAACTGTGAAACCCTAAATGATGACAGCTTTCAAGAATCGATGTGGAGTACATGGACGAGACAACAAAAGGGAAAAATTCTTGTTGGTTGTATCTACAGAAGTCCCAATTCAGACGGCCCAAACAACAACAAACTCATAAATCTACTAAACAAAGTTGATACAGCAAATGCAGACCACAGTCTTATAGTAGGGGATTTCAACTTCCCATCGATTAACTGGTGCACTGGAGTTTTTTCAAATGAAGCCGAGGATGCTTTTCTTAAAACTAGCAGCGATATTTTTCTACAGCAACTATAGTTACTAATGCGACACGACATAGAATAAATCAGACTTCAAATATTTTGAATCTAGTTTTAACAAACAACCAAAACATCATCCACAAAATAACCCACCTACCTCCACTAGGAAAAAGTGGCCATGATGTTCTACAAATATCACTACATCCTGACATCTTAAGCACAAGCAAACAAATAGCTACGCCAAAGCTACTGTTGAATAAAGGACAGTATACGGAAATGAGAAAAGATTTAGGAACGACTGACTGCAATCATCTGCACGAACTTAATGCGTCAGAAGCTTGGAACCTCCTACACAAAACATTGATCACAATGAAAGAGCAGTATATCCCTTCTTTAAAAAAATGCGGTATGAAAAAGCATCTCTGGCTTGACCGTACTACAACAGAATCACTAAATAGCATAAATCAGGCATACAAAAGATACAGTGAAACAAAGAAAACCACAGATTACGCCCGTTACAAAATTGCTAGAAACAAAGCAACAGCATGCATCAGAAAATCAAAACAGACATTTGAACGTAAAGTAGCAAGTGAAAGCAAGAGAAATCCCAAAGCTTTATGGAACTATGTCAAGAGTAAAACAGTTCTACATGAATCAATTAGCAAGCTACGTAACCCAGCTAACGGCACTATGACTACAGATGATAAAGAAAAAGCAAACATTCTTAACAAATTCTTCTCAAGTATGTTCACTTCAGTAGATCTTCATTCTACACCAATCATTAGCCCCAGAAGCAATGGTATTGTACTAAAAGACATAATAATAACACCTAGTGCCATCGAAAATAAATTGAAAGGACTCGACCCCAATAAAAGCAATGGCCCGGATGAAATACCAGTGAGATTAATCAGATTATTAAAGGAAGCGGCTAAAGAAATTAGTACACCACTATGCATAATATTTAACAAGTCTCTGGAAGAATGCATATTACCTGACATCTGGAAAATGGCAAATGTATACTGCATACACAAAAAAGTTTACAAAAAATGGCCCAAGCAACTACAGGCCACTCAGTCTCATCGCTACCTTATGTAAGGTCCTAGAGTCTTTTATAAGAGACATCATTGTAAATTTTCTGGAAACCGCCAATCTATTTACCAAATGTCAACATAGATTCAGGCATAATAGATCATGTAAAACCCAACTACTAGAATACCTCGAAGATATAACAGCCAAACGTGACTCAAATAAACCTGTCGGTGCACAATATTTAGACTTCTCAAAAGCATTCGACACTGTATATACCAGAGGACATAGGTCCAAGCTCAACATAAAGCGCAGCAACAAAGTTGTACCACAATGGAATTCACTGCCAGCTACAATAGCTGAAGCAACAACACTTTAATTATTCAAGAGCAAACTAGATATCTACTTCAAAGAAAGATCATTTGAATTCGACTGAACATGCATACATATACCAGCCCATTACAAAGTCATACTGCAATTGTTCCAATACAGTGGACTTCACTTGGAGTAGCCTGTGGATCTACAAAACATGTTCTGTAGTGATTCCAGGCCTGGCATGCGTGGGAAGGGACATATTAAATAATCTGTTCTTTAATGTGGTTTTTTAAAGTTATAATTTGAACAGTATTTTGTTTGTGCCCTCCAGTTTTCTCACCAAGAGAACCATTTAATTAGCGTTATTAACCATAGTGATCACAACACAAGGTGATCCCGGTTTTCGTATTGCCGCCATCTTGATTTTTTCTGGATTTCATGGGTCTCCAGTCTAATTAAATTGCATCTCCACTCTCTGGCACTAATTTTAACAAACTGTTATCTATATTATTTCGCGAACACGCCCCTGGTCTCACTCCTCATTCCTCTTGGGCAACATTTAGTTTTACAAT
Source organism: Chaetoderma sp. LZ-2023a (assembly GCA_034401795.1). Classification (NCBI taxonomy): domain Eukaryota; kingdom Metazoa; phylum Mollusca; class Caudofoveata; order Chaetodermatida; family Chaetodermatidae; genus Chaetoderma; species Chaetoderma sp. LZ-2023a. The sequence continues at coordinate 55,115,521 of CM067375.1, forward strand.
GTCATTTTTGGTAGGTGAATTTCTTGTCGACCTGGCCTCACTCATTGTTTCACTTTCGCTTCTTTCGTGGAAACAAGGAGAAAGGACGAATAGTTGTTGATAAATTTCTCTAGGGGTCGATGATTATCTTGTCGACCTGGGGCCGTGTTTGGGTAGGGGTCGTGGCTTGTGCCTGGTCTAGTCCTGCTCTGGAGTCATTATGACATCATCATTATGATGTCATAATAGATTGTGCCGTCATACTCTCCAACATGGTTAGATCTTGGTGTGGGTTGCGAGTCGTTTGCGAACACACCCTGGTCTCACTCATCGTTCCTCTCTTGTTGGCTTGGAGATTATTGATAAATGGGTAACGAATAGAAACGTGGGCCAAAATTTCTCTCTTGCTCTCCCTCACTCTCTCCCCATCGCCCTCCCTACCTCCCTCCCACCTAGCAGGCGATGTATTTCAGTCAGCTAGAAGTTTTATATATTAGATTTTTTGAGTTAGTGATGAGTTTTGGAAGTAGGGTGCATGCGCATATATTATAATGTCGATTAATAAGCAGGTAATTTTTGGTAAAATATTATTTATGATCATCTTTGACTTCATAAATTACAGTGTCGCCATGGGAAACATCCGGCAGGGGGGGTGGGAGTGGCGTTGTTTTTTTATTTATAGCAAAAAGTCATATTGCCGCGAGAATATAGAACCTGTGAGAATATGAGACGGGAGTATATATGTTATGAATGGTAGTGTTGGGAATTGGTACTATTTTTGTGATCAATGATTGGTTTTATATACTAACGGATGACCAATTAATGATTGATCATAACAGGTTCTCATTTTTTACCCATTTTGAATGCAGTAGTTATACATGTAGCATGTTCAAGGATAATTACCCGTTTTAAACCAAGTCGCAGGTATGACAGAGAAATAACCAAATAAGTTTCCAAATATTTAACATGTTATTAATATGGTTGCTTTGAAATTAACATACTATTTCAGTGCTGAAAGAATTAATGTCTTTGACTAAGGAGTAATAGTATATAGTTGTAACAATTAAAGTTAAATTCTTCTCCAAAAGTATTCGTTTTCTAGCTTGACCAGTTAAAATATATTAATAAAATCAATTTATAAACAACCAAAATCGATTTCTGAAATCATGATCGATCGGTTGGTTGAATATGCAAACCAATCAATCATCGATCAAATCGATTAATCGGAACAACACTAATGAACGGTGATAAATTATACCTCTAGACGAGGAGAGAGCTGGTGACTGTGTTTGGTTGTAGGGGGTGGGGAGCATAGGGGTAGATTGATGGAGGGGAGAGGATGGTAGCCATGTACATGTCAGTCTCGGTTTACTCTAATCTACACGGGGACTACCATGGACTCACTATGCTCAGCCACTACTGACTGACTGAGCCACAGTAGTGGCTGAGTGTAGCTAGTCCATCCTAGTCACTGTGTGGACTAGGTTTACTCATGTGAAAAAGTTCAAGAATCTTGCCATGCCTGTAAATCAGTTAGGTTATTTATGACTGGCAGAAAAATAATACTATTTATAGCATCATCACCAGCTCTGGTGTATTACATTTTTAGATGCAGGAGCTGATGTGGAGGTGCATGCGCTGGGTTTTGGTTGAGTGAGTGGGGTGGGGGGAGGCACTCCTGCACTTCTGGTGGTAGACATTGGGCCAGCTCCCACAGCGCCAGTGATTATAATGGAAAGTCACAGTTACATAAATAAATGTGTGCAAGCGGAAAAACTGTCCTAGAAATGATTACAAATATCATGTGTACTAAAGGTAATATCGGCGACAGCTTTTGATATCGGCCTTGTTTTCTATTGACTCCTATGCAAGGCTATAATAGCCGTAGCTTGAGTGATGTAGATAGTTGGCTTATCAATTGCAGGAATTGAAAACGCTGAAATCAGAATTCCATTTTGTGCTTTTTCAAATTTGTATTTCTTGCTTATTTCTTACCATATGCTCACACAATTTAATATATGGGAGACGGATTTTGATTGTATCTCAAGTATCTGGTATAGAAGGCTATTAAAATTGTGTTTACATACAGATTTTAACCCTTTAACACTCATATCAGCCAAAACAGCTTCTGCAGTGGTCTTGAGAACTGTCGATTTGCAGAGCAAGAGACTATTTTTGAAAATTTACCACTGGAATGACTGACTCGATAATCGAGCCAGTTATTCCAGTGGTAAATTTTCAAAAATAGTCTTCTCTTGCTCTGCAAATCGACAGTTTATATGACAAATTTGAAATTTTCTTGATAAAATTTGAGAGTTAACGAGTTAAGAGCTTCTTACACGCACAGTGCGAGTGAATTCATGAGCGCGGGTGCATATGGTGTGTGTACATTCAGTCTTACATAAATTCATACATCAGTTTAAAAGCACATGCATTATTTGTTTGCTTGGTCTGTCTGTCTGTTTCAAATTTTTTTTTTATTTCTGACAAAGCTGCGTACGTCACGGCTATAGCGGATCACACGTGTTATGGTGCAAGAATGATTACAATGTTACATGTATACCCACGAGGAATGTGAAGCAGTAGTGGTGAGATATAGACAGCTTTGTCAGCTGTTCAGAAAATGTCAAAGAATTTGATAGACATACATGTATACGTATGCTAGAACTTTGCCACTCACAACGAAAATTGTAATCTCTATCCCTGCGATTTATACCATGGTCTTTTACTCTGTTACAGACATCACACCTGAACAGAAATGAGTACTGAGATTTATCTCATTTCTGAAAATGGAACGGTACAAGTTCAGCAAGGGCTAGAGTCGGGTGACAACATTTATATTCCCTATGATGACGCGGCCAATATAGATGATGTATTTGTGGCGCAACAAACAGCCGCCATCGAGTCAATAAGCGAAGTATCGATGGAGGTAGCTTCATCTACAGTCTCCGAAATCGACATGGCAGAAAATCTGCGTATTCTGTCCGAAGCTAGTGTCATTACCCATCTCACGGTGCCCGCTACATCTGACGGTATATGTAAAGTTGAGTCTGATATTGATATTACTACAGTGGATGACGATGTCGTTGTGGAGCAGATTATAGCAGAAATTGCGGATGGCACTAGAAATGGTGAAATGTCTGAATCTAAAACATGTGTGTCACCGACAATTCGTCTGCATAAGGTCGATCCATCTGAATGGGAGGCAGTGCTGAGTAAGAAGAAAGGGAATGTCATTGTTATGAAGACATTGGACCCAACAGTGGGACTCGTCCAGGTGAGTATAGCACAGTTCCAAGCATGGAATTTGATACTTTGGAACGGAGGAATCTGTTTCAGATATGCCCTGCCCATCTTTAGCTAACCTCCACCCACACTTCGCCCGTGTTGGGATCGATCGATCCATGAACTTCTTGGCAATCAATTTCCAGAAAACTAATAAACTTGTGGATATTTTGAAACTAATTTAACTAGTTTCAAAATATTCAAAAGCATGTTTATTAAATAGTAAAGACATACAATTCGTACAACAATGCTTAGTCTGTCATCAATTATGCGTTTGTGATGAACTTAGGTATGACATTTATAACCTAATTGATTATTGGAGCTGTTAGGTAAACCGAAAATACTGTGCGATATCAATACCACAACAATATTGAAATATCATACAGAACAAATCTGAAATTACCGAAATTTAAATATTGAAAAAAAATTGCCTCAAATTACACAAAAGAGAGAATTTCATCAAAATTGCACATGCAATCCTCATGATTTCGCATCACATGAGGACTACCCATCATAATGTTGCACTGTCTGACAATTATTATATAAGTCTCAAAATGGCTATTTCGTGGACGTTATTTCAAACGAATCGATAGTAAAACGGAAGATACCGAACATAAAATATCAATACTGAACAGCTCTTGATTATGATGTCATCCTACAGGTCATGTATATGTAGTTGATTATGACGTCATATGATTGATGAATAAACCGGAATCCTCCTGTCTCCATTAAGATTTGTAAATCCTATAAAATCAACAAATGCCCAGTGTTCATATGCAAGTATAGGAAGTCTGCAAAAGTATTCAATGGACCTTTCCGGTTTTAGCTATGCCCCTCCCATCTCTAGCTAAGCTCCACCCACACCTCGCTCGTGTTGCGATCGATCGATCTCTGAACACCCTGGCTATCAATCTCCAAGAAAAACTACACAGGTAAGCTGTTGAATATTTTGAAGCTAATTTGACTGGGTGCTGCGCCCAGTCAAATTAGTTTCAAAATATTCAACAGCATGTTTATTAAATAGCAAAGAATTACAAATACATACAATTCATATAACGTGTCGAACTGTTTGAGATTTGGTGACGGTCTATATGGAACCCTTTGTGACGTAATGATTATGACGTCATCATACATGAGCTGAGCTGATTATGACGTCATACGAGGTCAGATGATGGATCGATACTCCATGAAAAGTTGAATTATGAGAAACCCATTTCCATGCCATGTAAAGCAGAAAAATGCTACTTTTTCACTTGATGGTTTGGAGAAAGTATGGTACTTGTAAACTGAAATACGATATTTCATTGAAATTTTGCTTCATTTCTTATTTTTAATTCAGCATGGCAAATTACGTTTTATTTCCACAGATCTTTACGGAAATGTGCAAAATCAGCATCCCTAGGCCATCCTTAAAAGATTTTTTGGTTGTCCTCTCCCGAACCTGGTGTTTGGAGTAGGGTAGGTAGGTAGGGAAAGATTTTTTGCTTACCTGCTGAAATATAACATTACAAAATTTAATTTAATGAACAAAAGTTTTTATTTGAACTTGAAACAGAAACTATAAAGCAAACAGGTTCTAATGTTTATATGAGCCCATTTTGATGAAAGGAGTTGATTCAATCTACCTATGAACTAACATCAGAAAACAAAAATAATTCTTCACAGGAATCTCAAAAAAAAGATTTTGAGTAGGCAGGATTTTTGAGGGTCGGTCGGGAGAGGACAACCAAACTTTTATTTAAGGATGGCCCTATGGTACCTGTCCCACCACACCAAACACACAGATGTGTAACTGATAATATCTTTTATGTTTATAATTTGAGTGTATCTTTCTATGTCCATGTTTAGTAACTAAGACGAACATCCTGACTATTCCTATCCACAATTCTCCTGTTGATCCATACGAAAAAAGCAACAAATCTCAACAAGAGAATCGTGGATAGGAATAGTCAGGATGTCCCCTTAGACAAGTCCTGCTAATGTGTTCTTGTTTTAGGAAATCATCCTGCCTGTTAACAAAGGTATTAAGCAGCGGTTGCGTATAGTGAAGCCTCAGCATCTTACCAGTAATATGGCAGTGAAAAAGGCAGCACGGTCTATTACTACTTCTGAGGCAAACAAGACAGCTGCTCAGTATAGTGGACTGACCGGAGAGAGGGTCCATGTATGCAGTGTCTGCGATAAGGGATTCCCTGGTGCCAGTAGTTTAAAGCGACATTCTCGCATTCATACAGGTTCGTGTTCATAAGAATTCAGACAATAGAGGGATTCATTTTTAGCTATGATTCACCCATTTATATTTAAGCTCCGGCCACTTTTTCGTGCGTCTTGGAATCGATTTGAAAATATGAAAACCTAAATTTTAAGGTAGCTATAGGTTTGACTGTTTGTGGTCGGGGTGGGCTTCTCAATTCATAAATTCTAGATCTGTGGATAGTTCAGAAATTACTGGTCCGATTTTGCTCAAATTTTAGTACATGAAATGGTGCGACCATACACTAGGAGTGCACAACATTTTGTGTGATCCAAAGAAATACATAAAATCTGGGGGAAAATTTGAAAATCTGAAAAAATTCAGAAAATCAAAAAACCTTTTGCAATGTGACAAAATTTGTAGGGCGGTGTGCTATCTCTGATTGTTCACCCATCTCTCGCTAAGCTCCATCCACATGTTTCCCATCTTGGAATCAATCAATCCCTGCACTCTGAATCTCCAGAAAACTATAGAGGTAAGCTGTTGAATATTTTGAAACTAATTTAACCTATGGCAGCAACAGCACCCAGTCAAATTAGTTTCAAAATATTCAACGGAATGTTTATTAAATAGTAGACATACAATTCGGACAACAATGTCTAGTCCGTCATCAATTAGGCATTTGTAACAAACCTAGCTACGTCATTCACGACATTGACAGGGAAGCGAACCCACAACCAACAAAAACACCAAGCATCATAGCCCACAAACGCTTCCACCACACCAAGGCCGCAAAACAAGTCATACTTTGTCGGTGAGGCTTTCACGATGTAGGTTATGACGTAATTGATTATGATGTCATCCTACATGTCACATAGTTTATTAACCCTTTAATGGTCATACCCAGTCAAAACCGGCCTTTGTTATGCTCTAGTGGAATGCCCATTTACAGGTCAAGAGAATACGATTTTTGAAAATTTACCAATGGAATGACTGGCTCGATAACCGAGCCAGTCATTCCAGTGATAAATTTTCTAAAACTATTCTCTTGGCTTGTCAATGGACATTCAATAGGCAAATATTTTAGTTTTCTCGACCAAATTTGACCATTAAATGGTTAAGACGACATATGATTGATGGATAAACTTGAATCCTCCATTGCATCTGATCACATTTGTTTTCTTTTTTTGTGCGGTCTGTTTCTTGGATGTTACTGATCCGATTTCACTCAAATTTTGACACAAGGATAGGATTCTCCAACTTCAGTCTTGATCCGAAAAAATAGACAATCCTGGTAATTATTCTGTTGAATATTTTGAAACTAATTGTCTTGGAACCATTGCTGCCTATGGCAACCACAGGTTCCTGTTATATTAATTTCAAATTATTCAGGTTACTGGTACATAGCAACTTTCAGTCGAATTAATTTGAAAATATTCTACATCTTTCTTGTAGGTTTGAAACACTAGCATTATTAGGGTTAAATATTTAATAGGAGAAGGATGGATGAATCAACCTTTAGCCATGCTCCGGCCATCTCTGGCTAATCTCTGCCCACTCTTTGCCCATGTTGGAATCGATTGGACCATGAACTCTCGGAAGCTCAATTTTCAGAAAACTATACAGGTAAATTGTTGAATATTTTGAAACTAATTTGACTGGCTGCTGTTGCCCAGTCAAATTTTCAACAGGATGTTTATTAAATAGTAACGGCATACATTCGTACAACTTAACGGACTATAGAGTTCACGACGCACTTAGATACCTACACCATTCATGACATATTTTAATTGAGATCATGAGATGTCGGCCTACATGGAACTTAATTGATTATGAAGCCATATACTTGACTAACAGACTGGATTCCTGTATTGTGTTCTAATTTCTCAGGTGAACGTCCGTATTGCTGCCAATATTGCAACAAGAGCTTCTCACAGTCTGACCATCTGAAGCGCCACATCCTATCACATATGCCGAGTCATAGCCTGAGTTGTACGGTTTGTGGCAAGAAGTATGCAGAGAAGAATCGCCTTGCCATTCACATGAGGATTCATACAGGGGAACGACCCTTTGCTTGTATGATTTGTGAGAGAGCATTTACATACAAGGAGGGGCTGCATAAACACATGAAAGTAAGCTCAATGGACTTTCCAGGTTTGCCTATGCCCCGCCCATCACTAGCTAAGCTCCACCCACACTTCATCCTATTGGGATCGATCGATCCCCGATTGCCCTGACTCATTTTTCCTTATAAACCATATAGTTAAGTTGTTGAATATTTGTAACTAATTTGACGGGGTGCTGTTGCTGCCTATGGCAGCAACAGCGCCCAGCCAAATTAGTTTCAAAATATTCAACAGGATATTCATTAAATTTAAAAAAATATTTATTACATAGTAAAGACATACAATTCATACAACAACGCATACTTCATGTTCAACTATGCGTTCGTGACGTACTTGTCTACGTCATTCATGATGTCAGAATGACGTCATTGATTGTGATTTCATTCTATAGGTCACTTAGTTGATTATGACGTCATTTGATGGATGGATACAGTGGAAAGGTGAATTCACTGATCTCGTTCTCTAGTCAGTAAAGGAATGTCTGGTTCCCATGCTCATTTTCATTAAAAATAATAACTGGTATTCATTTTGTGAATAATATTGTGCTAAACTTTTAACAACATTGTTTACAAAATGTACACGAGTCCTTCTGCTTGCATATGTTACTACTAAAATGTCTGATTCCCATGTTCATTTCCCTTTTAAATGATAACTGGTATTCATTTTGTGAATAATATTGTGCTAAACTTTTAACATTGTTTACAAAATGTACACCAGTCCTTCTTCTTGCATATGTTTTCATCGACACCTGTACCAATGATTCCACATCCGACATTCATCCTTCTGTCCATCCATGTATATATCTCGATGCATTAATATCTTGATAATATCTCACATGTATTTGATATTGAAATAAGTTTTACTTGATACGTTTGGAAAACAGCAGAAGTTGATCTGTATCTGATGGCAGGAGTAATGGACTTCAAATATGCAAGTGACATTATTTCAAAACCGATCATGCACCTAATCAATTCAGCTTGTATGCACCACCTTCCCATTGACGCTGTAGACCAAGGCACCGTTATCGCACTATCCAAGCCCAAGAAGCCACCTGCTCCCCCCCCCCCCCCCCAGCCAATCTTCGGCCCATTGTGCTCCTCAACACGGAAAATGCTATCCAATGTTACTCTATGCCACATCCGAGACAAGATCGATGACTTCACCGGATCATGTCAAAGTGGCTTCAAACGTGAACAGGGCTGCGCAGACGTTGTATGGGCTCAACACATGCTTGTGTCGGTAGTCATGTCCAAACACAAGGATTTCCACAAAATTGACATTGACATGTCAGAAGCCTTCGACACAATTAAACGCTCAAAGATCCTAGATGTACTATGCCAGGACAGTTGCAATGAAGATGAATTACGGCTATTGAGACTACTGCTTGCAGACACCAAGCTGAGAGTACGAGTCAAGTCAGTGGAGTCTGTAGAGTTTGAGACATCGATCACAGGGAGATGGTCTATCTCCAGTGCTTTTCACCTGTTACATGTACCTTGCTGCTTCATTGAAATCTATGTGGGAAAGTTCCACAAGACCAAAAAACACAGTGTCAATACAGGGTATGCCACTAGAAATGGAATATGCTGACAATGTGGACTTTATAGACGAGGAAAAGAAACCCCTTGACGAACTTCTCCCAATTGCTGCAATTAAAGTACAAATTTAGATTCTCTATGAATGAATCCAAAACAGAGTTCACCCATATATATATATATCTACAAAGCATGTAACTAAAGAAAATGACTATCCACTTCATGGAGGACTGTACTGCTGACATTGCTGCATGTTGCGTCAAGGGGAACGTCGCTTTCCGGTCCTTCAGTCATTCGGAGATCAAATATGCCCTTGATAAAAGGGCTACATTTATACAATGCAACCTGCGTATCCTTGATGCTGTATAACTGTAACAGCTGGGAATCTCGAAAGGCAGCTCTAGACAAAGTCGATGCCTGCCACCGCAAACACCTACGCACCATAACTGGACACCAATGGCCAGACAGCATAATTTCCAATGATACACTATACAAGATGTGTAATACATCGCCGCTGGCTGTAAAAGTTGCCCAGCAAAGATGGTCCATGTTTGGCCATGTGCTAAGGATGCCAGAAGAGACACCAGCACAGAGAGCCTTGGAATTCACCCTACTCAGAGCCAGCAAATACAAAGCCAGGAGAGGACATTATTGCATAAATCTGCTACGCGCACTGCGAGGTGACCTCAAGAAAGCAGGACTGGGTACAAGAATTGACCTGAGGAAGCTACGGATTTCCGCTGAGGACAAGACACAGTGGGCAAAAGTGACGAAGGACTGATTGCAGCTGTAGGATGTTTCTACTACTACTGCTGCAGAATACAGTAATCATGCATTTTGAAAACATGGTGCAACATTCAACATTTATTTCTGTCACAGTTTCAATAATTTATTGGGCTCGTAAAGTTTGTCAATGTGGAACTGTATTCTCTGATTGTGTGTTTTCTCAGATCCATAGTGGTGAGCGCAAATATGAGTGTGAGGACTGTCTGAAAACATTCACTGAGGCACAGGCACTGAAAGTACACAGGCGGATTCATACAGGAGAGAGACCATTTCTCTGTCGCATGTGCGACAAAACATTCACTAGCAAGCGTAACCTACGCGTTCATTGCAGGACACATACAGGTGTGTGTGTGTGTGTGCGTGCGTTTGTGATTTTCGCTTGGGATTTTGTTTGCGAGTGTCAATGAATATTGTGACTATTTTTACAGCATATCCGGGTCTTAGATAGCATTAGCCATTAAATTAGCAATTTTGGGATGTCATTAGATAAATATTAGCTTTCTTATCCAATAAGTTAGCCTATTTTGGTGTTTTATTAGCCAAATGTTAGAGATGCTAATCTCATCTGAAGTATTGCATTCCCTTATTTGCATCAGTTTTTATCTCGCCTTCACGTATTGAAGATATTTTAGGAGTGGGGGGAAATGGCGACGTTTCCATCCACTCTGGGTAAGCTTTTTTTAAACGACATTTACGTCACCAAGGGGTTATCCGATTTAAATAGTTTTTCTTTACGATGCTTAGGACTTTCTCCGTTCTTTTACCATGTTTGAACTATTTTCTAGGTCCAAGTTAAGGTTTTTTGCTGCGGTTAAGCTTTTTTCAAACAACATTTACATCAACAGGGGGTTATCCGATTGAAAAGACTAGAAATTTGTTCTATGTGATGCGTAGGACTATACCACATGAAATGAATTTGATTTTCAAATTGTTTCCATATTTCCTCGGCGTTTGATCTTTGATTATTTTAGAGCTGGTTTGTATCCAGGTTATATGTATTATGCTGTGGTTACGTTTTTTTCAAATGACAATTTACGCAACAATGGGTTCACAGATTTGTTCTATACAATGCTTAGGACTAGTCCACATCAAAAAGAAATTGATTTGAAAAATTGGTCCGCACTTTTATAGCGTTTGGACGTTGATTATTTTAGGTATGATTTTGTGTCCAGGTTGTTATTGGCAAAAAAATTTAATTTTCGCCAATATATCGATAGGTTTCTTTACGTTGTCTGTCTGTCTGTTTATTTGTCGGCATCCAATCTCAGTTAAGGTTATATCTAAAGTTCAGTTCATCCGAATGGGACTAAAATTAGACACATGCTTCCTTATATCAAGTGGATGGAGCACAATGTTATTGAGGTCACGAGGCCAAAGTTCAAGGTCACTGAACTTGGTATAGAACTATATTGTTTACGGTTAAGCATTTAGTTTAGATCAACATTGTCTTATATCTTGGCATATTGTCACCCTATTGGGGCTAAAGTTGGACACACGCTTCCTTATGTCAAAGAGACGGAGCACGATGATATTGAGTCCATGAGGTCAAAGTTCAAGGTCAGTAAAACTATTTTTTCTGGTTCAGTTTTTGGTTTAGCTCAACATATCATCTTATATCTCGGCATAGCTTCACCTTGTATTGGAACTAAACTTGGACACCTGCTTCCTAGTATCAAGGGGTTGACTCACAAGTAGATTGAGGTCAATGGTTAAGGTCATTGTACAATTTCCATTGTATAAAATGCATACCTTGCCTTTATTTTAAAATTGGCCAAATTATTGGAACTAAGCATGATCATTCAGTTAGCTCAACCAGTCAGAGCAGAACAAAGACATTCAGACTTATGAGGTCACGGTCATTGTGATCTCGATACAAATCTAGATTTGCATTTTATACCTTTATTAGAGCTTGTAACCTCTATCTACCATGGAGCCTAATAGATCAATACAATCTATCAATCATATGACATCATAATCAACTATATACATCTAGGCTGATGTCATAATCAATTACATCATGAATGTCGTAATAAGTGCTTTATAGTCTATCAAGTTGTACGAATTGTATGTCTGCTATTTAATAAACATCATGTTGAATATTTTGAAACTAATTTGACTGGGCACTGTTGCTGCCATAGGCAACAACAGCACCAAGTCAAATTAGTTTCAAAATATGCAACAGCTTACCTGTATAGTTTTCTGGTAATTGAGGTTCAGGGATCGATTGATCCCAACACTGACAAAGCATTGATGAAGATTAGCTAGCGATGGGTGAGGAATAGCTAAAACTGGATTTATCCATTAAACTAACTCATTGAATTATGAATGTCAATATATAATGGCAAATTATGCTAAAGATCCCTGCTGTATATTTTGAAAACCATGTGACTGAAAGTTGTTCCTACCTATTTACTCTTTGACGGGTGAATATTAAGATTTGCATTGACCCTTGTTCTACAGTATTCTAAGTTTCATACTTTACGAAGTCTCTGGGAGATGATTGGTGATTGGTAATGGGTAATGTATAATACTTTACCGTTTAGCACTGGAGTTGGCTAAAGCCGTCTTCTACAGTCGTCTTGAGAAATGTTCATTTGCAGACTAAGAAACGACTAAATTTATGGCTAGAATGACTGGTTCAATAACCAAGCCAGCCATTCTAGTGATGAATTTTCCAAAATAATCTTATCTTGTTCTGCATATGGTCAGTTTCGATGATTGAGGATTAACGAGTTAACCGATTCACTCATAAATTCCCCATATCTCACTCTCGGGGCAAACAAATAAAAAAGATAATATAATATATTTTTAATTTAATATGACTGGAAGCCATTGCTGCCTTAGGCAATAATGGGTTCCCGTCATATTAATTTCACAATATTCAACAGTCCGATATGCTTGTTCTAAACCGTAAAGAATTTACTTTTTCAGGGATGTGTCATTGAAATGGTTAAAAGGGTATTAACCCTTTGGTGGCCAGAACTGGCCGCTGAAGTGGTTTGAGAAATGGATATTTGCAGAGCAAGACAATACTGTTTTTGAAAATTTACCAGTTGAATGACTGGCTCGGTAATCAAGCCAGTCATGCCAGTGGTAAATTTTCGAAAATAAGTCTTCTTGCCCTTCAAAAAGACATTAAAAGGGAAATATTTAGATTTTCTCGACCAAATTTGACCATCAAAGGGTTAATTATGATTGTATTAATTTCAGGGGAGCGGCCATATGAATGCAGTATCTGTTTCCGTACATTTGTTACCAAAAGTGCGCTCAATACTCATCACAAAATTCATGACGTCGAGAGAGCATTTGCCTGTTCTATGTGTGAGAGGGCATTCAATCAGAAAGCGGCATTACGGATACATATGCGAATGCACATGTCTAAACCATTTAAATGTGTGTTTGGTGCATGCGAAAAGCAGTTCAAAAGAAGCCGTGGCTTAATCGGGCACATACGAGTGTGTCACGAGTCATCTTCGGTTCCCTCGATGGAATTGAAGAATGAGAAAAGCAACTCTCCAGATTTGTATTGCTCGATTTGCGATAAGAGTTTTTCCATGAAAGATGCATATAGATTCCACCTTCAGATCCACGAGGAGGAGCGCTTAGGGCTCGGCCCCAATTTCTCCGCATTGATTAAGGTTGACCCGAATTCTGTAATGGATGATGGCATTGAGGATATGGACGTATATCATGATTGTTCGCAGGAGATTAATGAGATGATAAAACATCCGGTGTTCTTACCCGATTCGGCGCCAGAGATGCCAGATAGGGGGAATAGTTTTGTGATGAAATCGGTGTTAGAAAAACATAACCGATTACCTGTTCCACGAGAGAGGAGACGCTCTGTGTAATATTTACTATCAACATGTAACTTAAACCTTTAACCCTTGAATTTGTTCAAGAAAATTGCAATTTTCTCACGGAAAATGCCCATTTGCAGACCAAGAGAAGATTATTTTTGAAAATTTACCACAGGAATGACTGGCACAGTTATAGAGCCAATCATTCCCATGGTAAGTTTTCAAAAATAGCCTTGGTGTGCAAATGGACAGTTCTCAAGACCACTGCAGAAGCCATTTTGGGCTGATATGAGTGTTAAAGGGTTAATGGCCAAATTTGGTTAAGAATAGAAAAGTATTTACTTATTGAATGTTCATTATCGGTTATCGAGCCAGTCATTTCAGTGGTAAATTCTCAAAAATACTCTTCTCTTGGACTGCAAATGGACATTCCTCACGACCACTATAGAGGGTGGTTTTGGCCAATCTTTTCATGAAAGCATTAAGAGGATTAGCGTATTGCGATCTGGTCTCTGTCTGTGTCCAGGGCAGTATCTCAAAAACTGCCCATCTAATTTGGCTTAACCTTTAACACAATGAAGCAACCTACTGTGCAAGAGGATGGCTGTGATCTGGATAAAAGAATCTGGATCCGGATCATATCAAATTCTTTATCTGTGAATATCTCGGAAAGTACGGATCTGGTTGGGCTCAAATTATATCTCAGTTAAGTGTGTGATGATACACTAGGATTCCACAACCTTTGACGGTATCTGAGAAAATCTGGTAAATTATGGTAGAAAAAATCTGGATAATCCAAAAGAATTTGGAAATTAAAACTTTTTACAATGTGAAGAAAGCCGGATGGAGAAGTTGTCCAATCTCTGATGCCTCTTGTTGTATCTGTGTGAATTGTCGGCTACTTACTATTCAGTAAGTTCTCTAGCATAATAACCTGTTATTTTGAAAATATTGTTGCTGAAAATTGTTACCGATTAAACCAGTAACACCTTAGAATACAGCTCAGAAATAACTTATATAAACAAAATAATACGTATTATTAAATATTTTGGACATAATTTGATTGGAATACATTGCTGCCTAAGGCAGCAATGTCTTCCAATCCAATTATGTTCAAAATATTCAACTGAGCATTTCTTAACCATTTAATGGTCAAGACGGCCAAAACCAGCCTCTGTACTGGTCTTGAGGAATGTCCATTTGCAGGACAAGAGAAATTTTGTTTTGAACATTTACCACTGGAATGCCTGGCTCAGTCATTCCAGTGGTAAATTTTCAAAAATAGTCTTCTAGTCACGCAAAATGAATATCCAATAAGCAAATATTTAAATTTTCCTGATTAAATTTAACCATTAAAGGGTTAAATCATGTTCAAAATAGTATTAACCCTTTAACCCTCAAATTTGTTCCAAAAAATTTATATTTTCTCATAGAAATTGTCCATTTGCAGTGCAAGAGGACTATTTTTGAAAATTTGCCACTGGAATGACTGGCTCTTATCTGGTTTTTGATTTGGAAACATGTAAAACTTATTCATGTGCTGCACCGTACATCAACTGAAGGAGCTGGTCGAAAAGGTGAATAGGTGGTCAGTTTGATAATAGAGGTCAATTCCATTCCTAAAATGACCACCTACAGTACAAGCCTTTTCCACTAGTTATTTCTAAATCTGCCTTTCAAGTGCCAAGCTTAAGCACTACCATATTTACTTCTATACTCTCACCCAGGCGTGGGTGGTGTGTCTATAATGGATGGATTTATTTCTAGCTATGCGCCGCCAATTTCTAGTTACGTTGCAGCCACTGTTTACGTGTGTTGGAATTAATTTGTAACCATGATACCTGAATTTTCTGAATCTAAAATCTATACAGGTAAGCTGGTGAATATTTTGAAACGAATTTAACTGGATGCTCTTGCTGCCGTACAGCGCCCCGTCAAATTAGTTTCAAAATATTCAAGAGAAAGCTTAATAAATTGTAAATTATTCAGACACAAATCGACGCACTACTAACAGACTCTTCGATGTTCATGACAGATTATGATTATAACGTCAGCTAACGAGTGATGTAGTTGGTTATTCCATCATATGCTTGAGTGACAGATCAAATCCCTCTGTTGCCTCGGTGTGTCTGTCTTTATGTCTACAGTAGCGAAAAGATGCCCCCTGAGGGATTGATCAATCAATATACTACTCACAATTCACTTAGCGCTCAATGTCGCCTGTGTCACGTGACTATACAGTAGAGCTCAGAAATAACTTAAAATGCGTCCAAAAATAATATAAGACGTACTGTTGAATATTTTGGACACAATTGGATTGGAAGACAATGTCTTCCAATCCAATTTTGTTCAAAATATTCAATGTTGTCAGGACAGTATTTTTTAGAAACATGTGACGTTGTTTCTGAGTGATACAGTAATACCCTGTCGAGTGTCAAAGTATTAAAATCTAATGTGAGACTAACCCGTTAATCCTCACAAACCAGAAAGGATCATTCTATACCATGTAGGAACTATTTTGTGGAATTTTTTAAAACTAATTTAACTGGGAGCTGTTTTTCCATAGCAGTTTAGCAGTGACAGTTCCCCGTCATGTTTGTTTCAAAATAAACAATATCTTATAGGGTTTTTTTGCTATTAAGACACTGAAACCAGGAGAACTAAAGCTAATTAAGTAAGACAAAAGTAAAACAAAGCCTTTTTAATTCATAAAATTCATTTATTAAAAACTTTATTTTTAGCGTTTTTAGTGAAACCTACTTCTCATTTTAATATGACTTCCAAAAGGAAGCACTCGTTGTGTATTAATACCACTCTATCTATAGCATGAGCCACCACAAATGCAAAGTTCAGTGCATGAAAGGGAAGAATTAATGCATTTACAGGGGGGGGGCTTACAAGCTTTTTTGCAGCCACAATTGATTAATTCTTTGCAAGGCTGCAGCCTCAGGAAGGGCAGACCAGTAAGGTACCCAGTGTTCATTTGCATCCTTTGTCCATCCCCAATCACATGGGTTTGGTAACTGCTGTTGAGCCTTGAGTGCCTGTCCCCAACAGTGTCCTCCTTGATATGCCGATCTGATATGCTCAGTAAGCGCAGCCTTAGTTGGGGGTATGTGATCTAGCTGCCTTCCCTTTGCAAATAAAAATTTTCTTGCCTGTTTACCTGGTTGCAGTCACTAGTTGAAGTTCTGTCATAGAGTTGAAGACAAAACGCTGAAGCTTGTCAATTATGTCATTAGAGATTGTAACGGGTGAGGATCACAGGTTGACAAATGCCTCCTTGATTTCAGGAAATGATGTCCATGTGTCCTAAGCCATTTTCTTCCCAATGCTGCTGAAGGAGGATGAGGTATCACAGACACTGAAGACATGAAAGAATGGCAATGCCCTAGCCTTCTGCTCCCCAAGTGTGGTTGCAATGGTATGGGCTGGTATCACTTTATAAATTTTCTAAACACCAAAAGTGATCCATAACTCATCAAGTGGTAGGGAATGAAATATAGTAATAGCTAGACAACCCCAAATAGCTAGGACAACCACATCTGTGTCGACTGTTCTGATAAAAACTTTGTGGTAGTCATGTTGTGCACAATGTAGTACATGTAACAGTATTTTTGTGTCCGCTTCCTCATGATTACATGGTTGAAGATTAAGTGCATTGTCACATTCATGAGAAGACAAAACTGTATTTTCGAATGTGCTATTCAGGTGTTTTTGGCTAAGAAATTGTGCAGCTCTTTCTTATTTTCATCAACACGAAGGAAACTTTGCCAGTTCTTCGGGATCTGTGTGGATGCATTAACAACAATTCACATTCCTGAACCTCTTTTCAGCATGGTAGTAGGGATCACTCTTTCAAAGCATGTAATAAGGTCTGACTTGGTGCATGCTCTCAGTTGTCCCACATCTGATAAAGAAGGTGGAGCTGCTTGGTTCTCGTTCCTGAAAAATTCATCCATATCTCCATTTCTGGATTGGCACAATATATACATTCTGGAGAACAATTCAAAATTACTCTTTAGAGTGCTCGCTTGATATGAAGTCTTTGATTGTCTTTTGGGAGGTGTCTTCTGGAAAAGAGGCATGTCATTTTTTGCGATGATGTCAGAAATGGGGTTTGAACATTTGACCAGTCTTTCATCAACATACTTTTCATACTGTGACTGTCCTACTTGTCTGATGCTTTGAAGAGTGGATATTGACTTCTCTACCATTACCTCTTTGGTGTGCAACACTATCAAATCTTTGCTGTCCTCACTGAAGGCGTTACCCTATTCTGCGAACTTAGCAACCACAGCTTTGACATGTTCTACAAACTGAGACTGAATTGAGACACTCTGATCATGGTGTTGTGTTATTATCTTAGTAGGCAGCTGTAATGAATTTTCAAACTCATGAACAATTCTAGCCACTTCTGGACCAGCTGTGATCCATCTTATCAAGGTAGATGGATTATTTGTTATTTCTATTATGCCACCATCACCTTTGATCTTCTCATTCATCTATTCATGGGCTTGGTCTAAAGACATAGCAGAAAAGATATGTGCTGTTTTCTGTACGGCAAATGTCCTCTTATGAACTCTGCTTGTTGCTGTAGCTGAACCATATCTTTTATGTGAATTGGCAGCCATCTGGCATAATTTGTGTGGCTCAAAGAGAACATCCATGGTACTATCTTCCCAAGGCACTGAACATAGAGATTAAAATTGCGCTCATGCACTGAGCGAATAAACTGCATAGCGAGTAGTTCAAGTTCCAAAATCATAGCCCCGTATTGGAATTGTGGAATCTCCTTAATATTCAAACTACACCATGTGCTGAAATCAATGGTTTGGCCAGGACAAGGAAGAGACTTTGTATATATATATATATATCATATGCAGAGAGTTGCAACAAATGTAAGACTGCTGCTGTTACCTGATGAACATATCTTGATCTCGTTACATGGAACCCTTTCAGTATTGCGTCAGCTCGACCTGGGGTGGTGACATCTGATTCTACAAGAATATTTGTCCATCCACTGCCATTCACATGTCGGAAGTCACCAAGAAGTTTCATCCAATTCATTTCTATGTAGAGACCTCCCATTATCACCACAAATTTGTTCTCACCAAAGATATCTGGCCATGTCCATTGGATCTGCTTGGCATTGGAAAACAATGGTTGATCCATAGTTATTACAGGAATTTGACGTGGGTGTAAATTCTGAGTAGCTTCATTGTGTGTAGTATCATTGCCACTGTGTTTGCTGGCTCTACAAATAGAGGCATAAGTGCAATTTGTGAGACAGAGCCAATGTTATCTGGCTGCATCTTAGCATGGTATGCTGCCCATGACACAAGGTCTCCAGGGTTTAATGTCTCCTTTTTATCTCGCATTTTCATGAAGTTGAAAAAAGAGATTTTGGGAAAGGGGAAAAAAATGTCTGTGTTGGCGTCCGGACAGGTTAATCTTTTTAGAATTACATTTGTGGTTATCCGATTTGAAAAAAAAATTACACAGATGTGTTCTATGGCATGCTTAGGACTAGTCTGCATCAAAATTATAATGATTTTATTATTTTTCCCATACTTTTATCATGTTTGAACATAGAATATTTTATGTGTCAAGAGTTATCTTTCTTGGTTGTGTTAAGGTTTTTTAAAACAACATTTTCAGGGTTTATCCGATTTAAAAAAGAAAAAATCACAGATTTGTTCTATACAATGCTTAGGACCAGTCCACATCGAAAAGAAATCGACTTTCAAATTTTTTCCAGATGTTTTCCGCGTTTTAACTTTGACTATTTCAGTGCTCATTTGCATGCTGATTATATCCTGTTTATGGTTCTTGGCTGTGTTAAGTTTTTTTCAAATGACATTTACACCCATAAGAGGTTGGCCGATTTGAATAAAACTTCACAGATTTGTTCTATACAATGTATAGGACTAGTTGATTATTTTAAGGCTGATTTGTATGCCGGTTATATAGCCAGGTATAGGTTTTTGCTGCGTTAAGGTTTTTTTAAACGACATTTACACCCACAAGGTGTTGGGCGATTTGAATAAAACTTCACACATTTGTTCTATATGACGCTTATGACTAGTCCACATCAAAAGGCGATCGACTTTGACATTTTTTCTGGATTTTTTCATTGTTTGAACTCTGATTATTTTATGGCTGATTTGTGTGCAGGTTATATATCCTGGTTATGATTCTTGGCTGTGTTAAGTTTTTGTAAAACGACATTTGCAACCACAAGGGTTTATCAGATTTCAGTAAAACTTCACAGATTTGTTCTATACCATGCTTATGACTAGGCCACATCAAAAGGAAATTGATTTTCAAATTTTTCCCACATTTTTTTGGGTGTTTGGACTTTGATAATTTTAGGCCTGATTTGGGCAGACCGGGTCCTGCAGTAACTTTAAAATGTATGCGCTTGCTCGCAAACAAAACAAGAAGTCTGGTGATTAGTCTGAGAAAAATTTGACAACGTTGCTGCTGCCTGAGTAAGAATTGATTGTCACTAAAGTTGTGCAAAATATCTTCAGCAAGTCGTGCAACATTGACTTACACTGCTGATTATTTTGAGAACAATTTGATTTAAAGTTGTTTCATCAACGATTTTCAGCCAAATTGTTATCAAAACTTTGCTTAGTGACAATTGTATTATCAGCTGACTATTTTGCAACAATTTGGCAGAAAGCTGATGCTGGTATAGGAAGCAACATCATTCAGTAAACTTGTTATAGATATATTTGTTTTTATTTGCACCATAGGAAATATTGAACTAGTATTGTACTAGGCTATGCTTACTATGCACTTGCCTTGAAAGCCAGCAAAAGAATGACTAGCATTAGCTTTACGAGAATGGTTTTATACGAACAATTGCTCACCGGTGAATACAATGGAGTCTAAAATAATGGCACCAGCAAATATCTATCTAAAATGGCGGCTACAGTCCAAGTTAGTTAAAGTGTCCATAAAGTAACAAATAGTCCTAAATTTAGCCAGGATATGTATTTTCTAAGAATAGGTGAGAACTTTAACAAGACTCTTACCACTATGATGATACTGCTATTTTAATCTACATGTACCAATGAAGGTATCAATCTGTCACTCAAGTATCTGATGCCGTAATCAAATTCATCTTATTAGCTGATATCACATCAATATGTCATAGGTCTGTCAAGAATGTGACAATGGTCGGTCATCAGTGTCTGAATTGTATGTCTTTAATGAATTTACAATTAATAAACATCTTGTTGAATATTTTGACAGAAATTTGACTGCCTAAATATAGCTTACCTGTATAGCTACCATAAAATTGGAATTCTTGGAAGTCTCATTTGTGCTAAGATCGATTGTATCGACATACAAACTTGGCGGAGCTTAACTAGGAATGGGTGGGGCATAACTAGAAATGGATGCTTGTATTCCATGTCACGTCATCACTCATCAGTCTCTTTCCTCCGACAAAACTCAGGCAAAAGGCATCATTTGACTGACAGATCCATGAATTAGATTCTATATTATTAATTAAATTTAATTGATGTTAATGATTGTGTTAAATTATTAAATAAAATATTCTAATTTAAGTCGCCTTTTGTGTCCGGGTTATTAATTTTTTTACCAAAATGGTAGTACTGCGAAATCACCAACATTCCTTCTAAATTAATCATTTAACATGTTAAGGGCATTTTCACAGTCTCCTAGAGCAAGCAGAGGGGTAGAATAGAAAGGATGGGGAACGCTCAGAAATGAATATGAATAATATGAAACATTATATAGTTTTTAATGCCTGATAGTATGTGGTACCTGGAAATAAAAAGATAAGAAACAGAATAAGATTTGTTTTCTTTTAATTGCACATGCATGATCAATTTTGGACAAAACAGATTCCCACTGATAAATTTTAACTTTGTTTTCTGGAGAAAACAATAAAAGCAGCATCCCTGCCAAGGATATTTTGTAGTAGAATAGTATGCGAGAATCTGTTGCTACAAAAAAACCATGTATTGATGGGTATATCCAGATTTTATTTTATACTGTAGTCATCTGAATACATGCGTGTGTTTGTCCGTCCAAAATGTTCACTCTGAATTTTTCATCCTTTGCTTTTACAAGAAAAGCAGCTTTGTAACTTGGACATGTATATTTTTTTAAGTACACCTACAATTGTCACTTAAGAGCAAAATAAATTGGAAAAAGCTCTTCACACGTGGAGCAGAAAAGTGTTCAAATATGTGTCCGTCCAAAAATGTCCGCTCCGACAAATATTGTAATGTCAACACTACTTTAATATTGAGTAGATTTTCATTAATTCAAGTTAATAAGAAATATACTTCAAATACATACTGTACACACTACATACTAAACCTTTCTACCTGATCATCCTTATGTCGCCTAGCATAGAAAGTGTCCAAAATATTTTTGTCCACTCCGAACTCATTTAGCATACATCTAGTGTGTTGGATATTGCTAGTTTGCATGGGTTTTATTCAATTATTAGCCCACCTGGCCTGAAAGGCCAAGTGAGCTTATGTTGTGGCGACCGTCCGTCCGTCCGTCGTCCGTCCATCAACTTTTCCTTTAAAATGACTTCTCAAGAACCACTGGGCCGATTTCAATTATATTTGGCAGGAAGCATCCCTAGGGCATAGAGATTCAAGTTTGTTCAAATGAAGCCGATCGGCCAAAATCCAAGATGGCCACCGGCCAAAATAGCCGATTTTTAGAAACCCTTTAAAAAATCTTCTCCGAAACCGCTGGAGGAATTGATTCAAAACTCATAACACATCATCTATTGCAACAGTAGACCCACGTTTGTTCAAGGCAACCTGATTGGCCTATTTGCCTGGCAGCCATCTTGGTTGACCTAGTCTTCGCGAAAATTACTTCTCCCGAACCGCTGAAGGGATAGGTCTGAAATTTGGTAAATATGCTTAGGGACCAAGGCCCATTCAAGGGAAGTTCGTACGTTAAAAAGCCTGGCCGCCATCAACCAATCAAAGTTTTGCGTTTGTTGGTGGTATTGGCTTTTTTGTATTTGATGTATTTTGATGGCGAAAATTACTTTATATATGCTTATCAGTGTGGCGAGTTCAAATATGCCACTTTCGAGACTCGGATAAACGGTTTGGCTGCCATCTTGGTTTGTTTTCCCGTCATAGGCTCCCATAGTAAAGCAATGGGCCCATAGTAAAGCAATGGGGAATTCTTTAAACGACATCTCAAGAACCACTAGGCCAATTTCAATTATATTTTGGAGGAAGCATTCATAGGGCATAGAGATCTAAATTTGTTCAAACGAAGCGGATCGGTCAAAATCCAAGATGGCCGTCAGCCAAAATGGCTGATTTTTAGAAACACTAAGAAATCTTCTCCGAAACTGCTGGAGGAATTGATTCAAACCTCATAACACATCATCTGTGGCAGCGGTAGACCCAAGTTTGTTCAAGGCAACCTGATTGGCCGATTTGCTTGGCGGCCATCTTGGATGACCTAGTTTTCGCGAAAATGACTTCTCCCGAACCGCTGAAGGAATAGAGCTGAAATTTTGTAAATATGCTTAGGGACCAAGCGCCTTTCAAGTTTGTTCAAGGGAAGTTTGTTCGTTAAAAAACATGGCTGCCATCAACCAATCAAAATTCAGCGTTTCTAGGTCATATTGGCTTTTTTGTATTTGATGTATTTTGATGGCAAAAATTGCTTTATATATGCTTATCAGTGTGGCGAGTTTAAATATGCCGCTTTCGAGACTGTCGGATAAACGCTTTGGCTGCCATCTTGGTTTGTTTTCCCGCCAAAGGCTCCTATAGTAAAGCAATGGGCCCATAGTAAAGCAATGGGGAATTCGCTAAACGACTTCTCAAGAACCACTTGTCCGATTTCAATTATATTTGGGAGGAAGCATTCATAGGGCATAGAGATTTAAGTTTGTTCAAATGAACCCGATCGGCCAATTTGTCCGGCGGCCATCTTGGATCTAGGCCGATTTTAGGAAACATCTAAAAAATCTCCGAAACGGCTTGGGGGATTGATGGAAACCTCATGAAATATGATTTATGGCAAGAGACCTTAATTGGTCAAATGGTTCGGCGGCCATCTTGGTTGACCTAGTTGTAGTGAAAATTACATTCTCCAGAAGCACTGAAGGGATCGCGCCGAAATTTGGCAGATATGATTAGGGCCTAAGGGCAATTAAAGTTTGTTCAAGAGAAGTTGATCCGTCAAAAAACATGGCCGCTGTGGGTCAATCAAAATATAACATGTTTGGTGGCCATATAGTATTTTTTGATTTGATGGATTTTGAGGCCGAAATTGTTTTTATATATGTTTTTGGGTATTCTGATCTCAAATTTGTAATTTTCGAAACTGTCGGATAAATGGTTTGCTGGCCATCTTGTTGATAAAGAGCATTCTAGTGTTACATATGCAATGGTGACCGTCCGTCGTCTGGCATCCGTCAACTTTTCCTTTAAACAACTTCTCAAGAACCTCTGGGCCAATTTTAATTATATTTGGCAGGAAGCATCCTTAGGGTATAGGGATTCAAGTTTGTGCAAACGGGGCCGGTCGGCCAAAATCCAAGATGGCCGTCTCCCAAATTGGCCGATTTTTAGAAATGTCTAAAAATCTTCTCCCAAACCATTTGAGGGATCGATTCAAAACTCACGAAATATGATCTATGGTAAGCGCTGAATCAAGTTTGTTCAAGGGAACTTGATTGATGAAATGGTTCTGCGGCCATCTTGGATGACCTAATTTTCACAAAAACGACTTCTTCCCCAGAACCGCTGAAGCGATCATGCCGAAATTTGCGATATATAATTAGCAACTAAGGGCGATTAAGATTTGTTCAAGAGAAGTTGATTCGTCAAAAAACATGGCCGCAGTGGACCAATCAAAATATAGTGTGTTTGGCAGCCATATTGGGATTTTTTATTTGATGGATTTTGAGGCCGAAATTGTTTTTATATGTGTTTTTGGGTATTCTGATCTCAAATTTGTAATTTTCGAAACTGTCGGGTAAATGGTTTGCTGGCCATCTTGTTGATAAAGAGCATTCTAGTGTTACATATGCAATGGTGCCCGTCCGTCGTCTGGCATCCGTCAACTTTTCCTTTAAACAACTTCTCAAGAACCACTGGGCAAATTTTAATTATATTTGGCAGGAAGCATCCTTAGGGTATAGGGATTCAAGTTTGTGCAAACGGGGCCGGTCGACAAAAATCCAAGATTGCCGTCTGCCAAATCGGCCGATTTTGAGAAATGTCTTTGAAAATCTTCTCCGAAACCGCTCAGGGGATCGATTCAAAATTCATGGAATATCATCTAGGCGTGTAGCTGAACCAAGTTTGTTCAAGGGAACTTGATACTCCATATGGTCCGGCGGCCATCTTGGATGACCTACTTTTCGCGAAAACGACTTCTCAAGAACCACTGAATGGATCGGGCCCAAATTTGGGAAATATTATTAGCTCACCTGGCTTGAAAGGCCAAGTGAGCTTATGTTGTGGCGACCGTCCGTTGTGTGTCCATCATCCGTCCGTCAACTTTTCCTTTAAACAACTTCTCAAGAACCGCTGGGCCAATTTCAATTATATTTGGCAGGACGCATCCTTAGGGCATAGGGATCCAAGTTTGTTCAAATGAAGCCAATTAGGCCGGTAGCCATCTTGGATTTTGGCCGATTTTTAGAAACGTCTTTAAAAATCTTCTCCGAAACCGCTTGAGGGATTGAAGGAAACCTTATGAAATATGATCTAGGGCAAGAGCTCAACCAAATTTGTTCAAGGGAACTTAATTGGTCAAATAATTTGGTGGCCATCTTGGTTGACCTAGTTTTAGCGAAAATAACTTCTCCAGACCTGCTGAAGGGATCAAGCCGAAATTTGGCAGATATGATTAGGGACTATGGGCCAGTAAAGTTTGTTCAAAAGAAGTTGATCCGTCAAAAAACATGCCCGCCATGGGCCAATCAAAATATAGCATGTTTAGCGGCCATATTGGATTTTTTTATTTGATGGATTTTGAGGCCGAAATTGGGTTTATATAAGTTTTTGGGTATTCTGATTTCAAATGGTTTGGCAGCCATCTTGGATCATTTTCCTGCCAAACGCTCCCATACTAAAGCAATGGGAAATTTAAAATATCTTCTCGAGAACTGCAGGGCCGATTTCAATTATATTTGGCATGAAGCATCCTTAAGGCATAGCGATTCAAGTTTGTTCAAATGAACCCGATCGGCCAATTTGGCTGGTGACCATCTTGGATTTTGGGCGATTTTTAGAAATGTCTAAAAATCTTCTCCCAAACCATTTGAGGGATCGATTCAAAACTCACGAAATATGATCTAGGGTAAGCGCTGAATCAAGTTTGTTCAAGGGAACTTGATTGACGAAATGGTTCAGCGGC
The DNA here is from genome assembly GCA_034401795.1 of Chaetoderma sp. LZ-2023a. Lineage (NCBI taxonomy): Eukaryota > Metazoa > Mollusca > Caudofoveata > Chaetodermatida > Chaetodermatidae > Chaetoderma > Chaetoderma sp. LZ-2023a. The sequence goes on from CM067375.1 coordinate 55,141,631, forward strand.
CATCTTGGATGACCTAATTTTCACAAAAACGACTTCTTCCCCAGAACCGCTGAAGCGATAAGGCCGAAATTTGCGATATATAATTAGCAACTAAGGGTGGATAAGATTTGTTCAAGAGAAGTTGATTCGTCAAAAAACATGGCCGCAGTGGACCAATCAAAATATAGTGTGTTTGGCAGCCATATTGGATTTTTTTTATTTGATGGATTTTGAGGCCGAAATTCGTTTTATATAGGTTTTTGGGTATTCTGATCTCAAATTTGCAATTTTCGAAACTGTCAGATAAACGGTTTGGCAGCCATCTTGGATCATTTTCCCACCAAAAGCTCACATACTAAAGCAATGGGAAATTTTAAATGTCTTCTTCTCGAGAACTACTGTGCCGATTTGAATTATATTTGGCAGGAAGCATCCTTATGGCATAGAAATTTCATTTTGTTCAAACGAAGCCGATCGGCCAATTTGGCCGGTGGCCATCTTTGATTTTGGCTGATTTTTAGAAATGTCTTTAAAAATCATGTTCTCCGAAATGGCTTGGGGAATCGATTCAAAACTTATGACACCTCATCTAGGCAAAGAGGTAAGCCAAGTTTGTTCAAGACAACTTGATTGACCGAATGGTTCAGCAGCCATCTTGGATGACCTAGTTTTCCCGAAAACGACTTCTCCAGAACCGCTGAATGGATCAGGACAAAATTTGGGAGATATGATTAGTGACTAAGGGCCATTAAGGTTTGTTCAAGGGAAGTTGCATCAAAAAACATGTCCGCGGTGGGCCAATCAAAATGTAGCGTGGTTGGCGGACATATTGGATTTTTTTATTTGATGGATTTTGAGGCCAAAATTGGTTCTATATATGTTTTTGGGTAGTCTGAGCTCAAATTTGCAATTTTCGAAACTGTCGGATAAACGGTTTGGTGGCCATCTTGCATAATTTTCTCATCTAAAGCTCCCATGCTTAAGCAATTGGAAATTTAAAATGTCTTCTCGAGAACTACCAGGCCGATTTCAATTATATTTGGCAGGAAGCATCCTTAGGGCATAAGGATTCTAGTTTGTTCAAATGAATCCGATCAGCCAATTTGCCCAGGGGCCATTTTGGATTTTGGCCAATTTCAGGAAATGTCTTTATAAATCTTCTCCGAAACCACTTGCAGAATCTTCATCTAGGCCACGAGGTAAGCCAAGTTTGTTCAAGAGGACTTGATTTACCAAATGGTTCGACGACCATCTTGGATGACCTGGTTTTCACGAAAATGACTCATTCAGAACCGCTGAAGGGATCACGCCAAAATTTGGGCCATTAAAATTTGTGCAAGGAAAGTTGATCCATAAAAAAAACATGGCCGCCTTGAGCCAATCAAAATGTAGTCTGTTTGGCGGCCATATTGCACTGCAAAAATGTCCACCAACTCATTTAAAAGACTGCTAAACCACCCGCAACAATTTTAGCAAAAATTGATGGTGCTCCAGGTGAGCGACACAGGCGCCTTGGGCCTCTTGTTCCTTTGCTAATCAAGACAACAATCATCCTCATTATCTTTAAAACTATTTCTTATCCTCTACATCATTTTGACTGTTGCAGCCTCTGTACTACGCAATGTGATTAAAGCAATAGCTTCATTCCCGATGAAATGTCACACTAATGATTCCAAAAGCATGAATTTATATTGAAAATATCTCAATCTTACTTAGAAATAATCAAAAGTAAATGTTACATGCTTGATAGCACTTTTCAGAGAGTTTTGCTAGTGTACATTAGAATTTGTCAGAGTGGACATAATTTGGACGTATGAGAAGGTAGGACGATACAAACAAAAAATATAGTAATCATATCTGAATTTAAAAAGTATGATGCTGTAGCTGTGAAAACCTACAGCAAGTGGGCACATGACCATATGTTATTGAGAAGTTCAATATTTCACGGGTTGTTCTCAGTTCTCTGATTGTTGTGCACGGCAATATTGAGGGTGTCAGAGTTTCCATGAATTTGCTGTGCCTTCTGTTGTAAAACTGGAAAGACACTACGTTAAGCCTAGCCATGGAAAGTCAACTGCAGATGTCTTGTCAGCGGTGCTGAAATATAGTGCCACAAAATCTATTACAAACAGATGGGCTCTAATATGCAGTGCTGATGAATTTTACAAATTCTGTAGGTGGTGGAAACTGGTCCATTCCCATCACAAGAACGAAAAACACATTCAGATACTGTAGGAAGTTTTTCTACATCGAGTCTTGGATCTTCCGAAAACTATCCATCAGGTCTATTTAAATGCAAATCATTCAGGCGCTAATGGTCTAGGTCAGTGTCACAGGCCATTGGCCCTCTTGTTAGCTCACCTGGCCCGAATCCCAATTTCTAGATAACTACACGTACACTGTTGAATATTTTGAAACTAATTTGACTGGGTGCTGTTGCTGCCTATGGCAGCAACAACTTCCTGTCAAATTAGTTTCAAAATATTCAATAGAATGTCTATTAAATTGTAGATCCATCTAAGACATACACTTGACAGATAGCTAATACGTCATTATGATTGTGCCCTCAACCTACATGTGATTTAGTTGATTATGATGTCATACACTTGAGTGACAGATTGGATCCCTCCCTCTCGTATTAATAAGCAATACTAATTGGCAGAATTTGATATTTTTCAAATTTTTTGTATTACCCCCTTTCACCGATAAATTCCCTGTATCCTAAATCTTGGGCCAAACAAACAGGAAAGCTTTTGAATGTTTTGAAATTAATATTAGGCGGCAATGGCTTCCAGTCATATCAATTTCAAAATATTCAGCAGAATATGCTATGCATCGTAACGAATTTACTTTTTCAAGGACTTGTCATTAAAAGGATTAACACTCAAATTTGTTCAAGAAAATTTCAATTTTCTCATAGTAAATATCAATTTGCAAACAGATTTCTCTTGAAAATTATTATCACTGGAATAACTGTCTTGATTACTGAGCCAGATCATTCCAGTGATAAATTTTCAAAAATCATCTCTTGGATGATACAAATGGATATTTCACAAGACCAGTCTAGAAGCCATGTTTGACCGGCTTGAGTGTTAATGGACAATGGTCAAGCTGTCATCTGCAGTGCTCCTGAGAAATGTCCATTTGCAGAAAGAAGATTGACAGACTCGATGCTAATGGACCTTTCCAGTTTATCCATCCATCATATGACGTCATCAACAACTACACGACGCGTAGGATAACATCATAATCAATTACAGCGTGACTCGATTTAGTCTGTCTTAAACACTTAGTAGTCTGACATGTATGAATTGTATGTTTACCATTTAATAAACATTCTGTCGACCATCTTGTAACTAATTTGACTGGGCGCTGTTGCTGCCATGCCATAGGCAGCAACAGCATCCAGTCAAATTAGTTTCAAAATATTCAACAGCTTACCTGTATATTTTTCTGGAAGTTGATAGTCAGGGAGTTCAGGGACCGATCGATCCCAACATGAACAAGGTGTCGGTGGAGATTAGCTAGAGATAGCCGGGGCATAGCAAAATCTGGAAAGGTCCTTTGTTCTACATTCTGGTTCCGATTAAAAGGGACTTAACTCTGTATGTGCAGTGTGTTTGGATATGCCCGTGCAATGTTTGATATGCGCTTGCGTAAATCGTGTTTATATTATGGTATGGGGCTCATAATCTGTCTGTCAGATAAAAAGCAGAATAGGCTCCCAATGCTCAAATTTGATTGGGCATTGCTGGCCAAATCTTTTACCCTCGCCATGTAAGGGGAAGAGGGTATTGTGATCTGGTGTGGCTGTCTGTGTGTCCGGAGATGTAAATGTCAAATACTGCTGATCCGATTTGGCTCAAATTTTAACACAACGAAGGGACTTGCGGTGTAAGAGGATTTCCAGGCCTTGGCCATGATCCAGATAAGAGAACCTGTATCTAGAAAACTACTGGCATGATTTGGCTCAAGTGTTAACACATGAAGGGTGTGATTGTACGCTATGATTCCAGAACTTTGAGTGTGATCCAGTAGTCTGGAAATTCCAAAAACATTTTACAAGGTGACAAAAAAGGAGGGTGATGGCCCGAACGAAGTCTGATTGCTCTAGTTGATATATAAATTTACATTGAACACATTTTACTGGTCAATAGTGCCTAATCGTATTTGCCTAATTTTGGCCTGATCACTTCAGTGGTTCAAAAGTAATTTTTATAAAGACTAAATTGCCCACAAGGGCTGCCAGCTAAATTACCAAATCCACTCTTGAACAAATATGGTTCATCTCTTGCCATAGATAAGAATTTGTAATTTCTGCTCTGCAAGGGTTAACACTCAAATTTGCCCATTTGCAGACCAAGAGAAGACTGTTTTTGAAAATTTACCACTGGAATGACTGGCTTGGTTATCGTTGCAGACCAAGAGAACTGTTTTTGAAAATTTACCACTGGAATCACTGGCTCGGTTATCGAGCCAGTCATTCCAGTGTTAAGTTTTCAAAAATAGTTTTCTCTTGGTCTACAAATGGACGTTTCTCAAGACCCTGCAGAAGCTGTTTTTCGTTGATATGAGTGTTACAGGGTTAAGAAATAGGAATGTGGCTGTCAACTTTTTGCCTCCCAGTATCACTGTTAAAGAGAACACACATGCATGCATACACGCACGCACGCACGCACGCACGCACACACACACACACACACACACACACACACATCTTCCATTATCGTCGGCAGAACAACATGGCTAGAATATGTAACAAACAAATTTTGTTTAATTTTGATTATTTTTATTATTTTCACACTTAAATACCACGGGAACATAATATGCAGCTATCATTTCAAATGGATCAGACAGTCAAAATAATATCAATAATAATATTCAGTAGTGATTGTAGTATTATTAATCTGATTAACCCCGTTCATTCTGCATTCCCAGAAACATGATTTCACGGGAGCGATAGCTATGAAATCTGATTAGTTTGAAAATGATTTGACTGAAAGTCGTTGCAGCCTCTCAATCACATCATTTTTTAAATTAAAGAAAATTTTAATTATATCATGTATGATAATAAATATTAACTAAGATAGATAGTATGAAATGGGGAAATAATAATAATAATAATAATAATAATAATAATAATAATTAAATAGACGTAATTAATGTATAATTTGCTGCCATTTTCTGGGCAGCGAGACATAAATTAGCTTTGGCAAAAAAAAATTATACAGGTAATTAATTGATGATATTGGTGTGAAATATTTGGAAATGAAATTTAAATTTAAAATTATGGTGTAAGATAATTAGCACAGGAATAAAGCTATTAAGTAATTAACTATAGTAGATAATCAAATCAAATCAAATAAATGCTGGTAGATTAGAAATACGCTCATAAATATTATTGTTATGAACTTGTTACTATAGATTAGGCTTGCGTAATTACACGATTAAATTCTTGAAATTAAGCCACTGGAATTTCCATGGTTAAAGGGTTAATATCACACATATTTTTTAATTTTAGATTGCGAAAAATTTCAGTTCCATTACATTTTAGGCTAAAGTTAAATATATTAACTCAGAAATTTGTACTGATAAAATATTTTTCATGTCAGCAATGCTATAGATTCTAATTTTATAACTCCCACACTGAATATATAATTACCGCGTTTAGCTCTAAGGATCTGATATATAACAACGTGGTTATAACGCATATTTCGAAATTAATTTGCTTGGAAGGTGTTGTTTGGCAGAAACAGCTTCCAATCAAATTATTTTCAAATTATTCAATAGCCATCCTTTATCTTACAAAAGAGCCAAAATGGTTAATGTTGTGACAGAATTTTATTAAAATTTGCTTATTCTGTAAGTAGCAACAGCTTCCAGACAAATTATTTTCAAAATAATTGAGAGAAATTTAAAAACCTTTTACGGTAAGTATTATCATCTCTGTTCTATTGGGTGAGCTTGGTCAAGCAAAAAATGTTTTTGAAAACGGAAAAAGTTATCTACTGATTGGTCCTCCGACAAGAATCGGCAACAAGGGAATGGTTAATTGTTGATGTTGTTCTGGGTAAAATCACATAAATAACAAAATAAAGTTGAAATTCTCCTAAACTTTATGCTAATATACATTATACTATTTACAAAAACATCTGATTAAACGACTCCGCCTAAACTGCTTATTATATGTAATTTCTCTAACAATCTGCCTGCTGAATTTCTGCAAACTATATTTTGCATGAGGTTTAACTCTGGACGTGCTGAATATTTTGAAAACAGTTTGACTGAAAGTTGTTGGTGGCTAGGCCACCAACAACTTTCAAGCAAATTGTTTTTAAAATATTCATCAGGTCCAGAGTTATTGTCCATTGATATTATTATCTGCTGGCTTGCAGAAGTCAGATAAGTAATATAATTCACACACAAATTGTCTTAAGTTATTCACGTTGTAGGTCGTACAATGTCTCATGATAACTAAGATGTTACATCGTCGGGAACAAAGAATCAAAATTATAATCATAATTCCAATATTTATTATGATAATGTTTTACAATTGACAGTTTGCTGACCGCTCCCATCAACTGAATACGTTCTTAATATTTCTTAATATTATATACAGACAGAGCTTTCACATTAAAATATATTAATCGAATACTATATGGATTTCAAATGTATATGTATAAATATTTGGCAGGATTTACATATTATAAAACGGTGTGTGTATACCATGACTATTATTGCAATACTGATATATACCACAGCGGCGTGTTTCGAGGTAGATTAGGTCATACTTTCTTTGTATAAGGATCTCGGTGAATAGGCCGACAGTTCAGAAATAACATTAAAAATTTCCAAAACAAAGTAAAATGTACCTTTGAATATTTTGAACATAATGGAGGAATCCAGTTTTAGCTACGCCCCAAACATTTCTAGCTAAGCTCCACTAACACATCGCCTGTGTTGTGCATTACCTGACTATCAACTTCCAGAAAACGATACAGGTAAGATGTTGAATATTTTGAAACTAATTTTACTGGGTGCTGTTGCTGCCTGTGGCAGCAACAGCGCCCAGTCAAATTAGTTTCAAAATATTCAACAGCATGTTATAAAATAATAAACACATACAATTCATACAACAATGCTTAGTCCCTCATCAACTATGCCTTCGTGACAAACTTAACTAATCTGATCGATGGATAAACTGGAGTCCTCCATTGGATTGGAAGACATTCTTACATTGTGTTCAAAATTACGAACATATTTCTGTTATTGTTTTGGAAACATGTCAAGTTAATTCTGAGCTGTACTGCATCTTAAAAATAATTTCAATGAAACTCGTTGCTGACTTAATCCGTTACCCCTCAAATTTGTTCAAGAAAATCTAAATTTTCAAACATCGAAAACGTCCATTTGCGGACCAAGAGATTATTTTTGAAAATGTGTCACTGAAGTGACCGGCGAGGTTATCGAACCAATCATCCCAGTAATAAATTTTCAAAAAAACTGCAGAAGCAGTTTTTGGCCGACGAGTGTTAAAGAATTATGAATAACTCATTTCCATCTCAAGTTTCTGCGGAAGATGCGCTTAAATCCATCAATTGTTCAGTCAAATTATTTTCAAAATAATATGCTTTTTTCATCTTTATTACCAGGTACCTGATTCCACGAAGTATAACGTGAAACAGGCCAAGGCAGCAATGCTTTCTAGTCAATCTGTTTTCATATATTACGATATTATCCCTTTAACACTCACATCAGCCAAAAATTACAGACCAAGATAAGACTACTTTTGAAAATTTAACACTGGAATGACTGGCTCGATAACCGAGCCAGTCCTTCCAGTGGTAAATTTTCAAAAATAGTCTTCGCTTGGTCTGCAAATGGACATTTTCTATAAGAAAAATTAAATTTTGTTGAACAAATTCGAGAGTTAAAGGGTTAATGGTCAAAATTGATCAAGAAAATCTAATTTTTTAAATAAATTAATTTCAATTTGCAGCCTACGAGAAAAATATTTTTGAAAATTTATCACATGAATGACTGGCTCGGTGATTGAGCCAGTCATTCAAGTGGTAAATTTATTTAAAAAATATAATCTTGTGGCCTGCAAATTGACATTCATTAGTCAAAACTGTATATTTTCTTGACCACTGCAGAGGCCATTTTTAGCAATCTTGACCAATAAGGTCTTTAAAACATGGAGTTAATATTGTTCGCAATATTTAAGATAACATTTGTTAATAATAACTGATTACTATCAAATAATGAGATAACTATTAATCCTGATGACTCAAAATTAAGGCTGAAGTGATATTCTAAAAATTAAAGCCGGAGGAACATTATAAAATATTCAAGACTAACCGATATCAGTGACATAATGGGTAATATGTTTTGTGTACTGGGGCAAGGAATTCTAGACGCGCGACCTCTTCAAGGAATCCTATGGATCATTTAATGAAACTGACTTGCCTCCCTTCAGTTTTAATTCAGCGTAACCATGGAAACAATAGGTTAGAGACGACTCTGTAGCGTCAAACAGGATGTATAAATGGAAGTCTTCAATCAGGGTTTCTAGCTTTAAATCGTAACGACACCTCTTCATAGGCAAATCTATTTTATCCAGGGTTCTAACAAAATGTCATGGCAGCAACTGGTTCCAGTCCATTTGCCGTATAGAAATTTAACCCTTACAAACCAAAAAAGACAAATTCTTTTTGATATGAGATACCGATATATTCTTATGAATACTTTAAGATTAATTTGGCTGACAGACAAATTAAATTAGTTTCAAAACATTCAGCAGCTTTCTTGTATAGTTGTCCCAAAATTGAGACTGGCATTTCAAGAATTTAAATGGTTAACAGATTACCTATGTGGGTGGTTTAATCTTTTCATGCTGTAGTGCCTTTGGGGAATGTTTATTTGCAGGATAAGGGAAGACTATTTTTGAAAACTTATCATTGGAATGACTGGCTCAATAATCTAGCCATTCATTCCAGTGGCAAATTTTCAAAAAGTCTTCTCATGGCCAGCAAATGAACATTCAATAAGCAAACGTTTTTATTTTTTGATCAAATTAAGTCAATAAAGGGTTAAAATTGAGATATTTGGACGTCAGAATATAAAGGGTTAGATTAACCCTCTATCCCTTGAATTTGTTCAAAGAAATTTCAATTATCTCATAGAAAATATCCATTTGCAGACCAAGAGGAGCCTATTTTTTAAAATTGACCACTGGAATGACTGGCTCGGTTATCGAGCCAGTCATTTCAGTAGTAAATTTTCAAAAATAGGCTTCTCTTGGTCTGAAAATGGACATTTTTCAAGACCAGTGCTGAAGCTGTTTTTGACCGATATGAGGGTTATAAAGGGTTTAAGACATTACTAATGGTGGTATCCAATCCGTCACTCAAGTATCTGTAATCAAGTATGTCATTATTGTTAGCTGATGTCACAATCATAATTATGTAAGTCCATCAAATTTACAAATTAATAAACATTTGGTTGAATATTTCTAAACTAATTTGACTAATATTCAACAGCTTACCTGTATAGTTATATTGAAATTGAAATTCTAAGTGTTCAGAGTTAAGATTGATACAAACTTGTGTAAAGAGGTGGGCGGAGTCAAGCTAGAAATGGACCCCTCTATTACATCAATAGATTTCCCTCTGATGTTCTCTTAACCCTTTAACCCTCGAATTTATTCAAGAAAATTTCAATTTTCTCATAGAAAATGTCCATTTTTGAAAATTTACCACTGGAATGACTGGCATGGTTATTGAGCCAGTCATTCCAGTGGTAAAGGGTTAAACAAACAAGTACTGGTAATAAAATATTTTTATATATAATTTTAATCCAAAATTATTAGCCAAATATTTATCCATCCTGTTTTCTAATAACTGTATTTAACTGCCTGGCTGTTACAAGCCACAAGATAATAATGTCTATAGCCACCAACAACTTTCAGTCAAATTGTTTTCAAAATAATCAGCAAATCACATGGAAAACATAGTCTGCACAAATTCAAAGCATTTGGCTAAGGAGTAGATCTGCCACTGTAAGCCATGGTAAATTAGTACTAGCAACAGACTAGTAGTCTATCATTAACATTGAGCAATGCTGGAATGACGTGGCACAGCTCACCATCTACCAGTGGTCTATTGGCGGGTTACCATGGTAGCTAATGTACACCAAGACAAAACCCTGACTACAATGAATCTAGGGGGATGCCGATGAGCTCGAATAAGAATACTCAATAATTATTAATACCATTTATAAATAAACCAGGTTAAATAATAGTAATAATAGAAATGTTAACTGATTAATTAATTAACCAATTAAATAATTACTTCCGTGACTAATTCATTAACAATAACAATAATTCTTATTAATTAATATGTATGTAATAAAAATTATTATGGTAAATATATACAGGTATGTATAGAATGCTATGACCAGAATAATGTGTACCGTAAATCATAAATAAATTAAAGCACTGAAATTAAATATTAATTACTTTTTAAATAAAATTATTTTAATATAATGATAAATTGTTGATGATTGTTGGTATAATTGTTATATACATTTGGTAATTGTTTTAGTAAATTTTGTGCTTTTGTGATTACTGATAATAAAACATATACATTATGAATGAAAGAAAGTCTGTATACAACACAGCACACACAAAACTAACAAATAATATGACGCGATTAACCCTTTTACTACCAAAATTTGTAGATTGGAAATGACAGCTGTCCCCTTGTTTCAATATCTACTTGAGAATGTCGAACCTAATCAAGCGACCACATGTCTCTTGCATGGACAAACTGTCTAAAGCTAGGATTCCATTAACGCGTATGCGTATCCGAAATTATTTTCACTATAATTACAAACAAATAGTATGATTCCATATGTCTGTATGCATATGTGAAACCAGTCCGTATCCAATTCCGATTACTACATGTAGAGATTTCAATCGGATACAGACTGCATTCGGATGTGGGATTCCTTGAAAATTACATTATTACTGTATCATTTATGGCTTTCCGCAAATCCACGTGCGATTATTCTGTACATGCACGTTTCAAAATAAGTTAAATTCCTAGTAAGAGCACTGGAATGTGAGAGGCTGATAGAATTATTTAGAAAATATTCATGCATCTTTGATGCCAGCGATCCTGACCATAAAGCCATCAATTACAAACACAGATCAGACACGTAACTGGTGGTGGTAGTGGTGGTGGGTGGGTGGGTGGGTGCCCGCATGTGGGTGGTAGAAGTAGTAGTAGAAGTAATAGTAGCAGCAGTAATAGCAAAAAACAACATCAACAGCGTTGGGTGGGTGGAGTAGTAGTAGAGTAGTAGTAGTAGTAGTAGTAGTAGTAGTAGTAGTAGTAGTAGAAGTAGTAGTAGTAGTAGTAGTAGTAGTAGTAGTAGTAGTAGTAGTAGTAGTAGTAGTAGTAGAAGTAGTAGTAGTAGTACTAGTAGTAATAGTAGCAGTAGTAGTAGTAGTAGTAGTAGGTTCACTTGACTTGCCTAGAATTGAATAAAATCACTGCTTTCAGACATGTATATACATACGTACAAATGGAATCATTTGTATGGATACGTATGATGTGCATATGCATAGCGTTACTTGAATCCTAGCTTTAAAGAATCAACATATTTTAGCTCCCAAAAATATATCCTATATCATGTGGTTTGTGTCAACAAACAATCTATCTACACTGACGATTAGTTGTTGTTCTATGAGGTAGTCGCTTATAAGAGGTTTTACTGTCAGTTAATTTCCTCAAGCATACATTATAATAACAATAATTTTCAGGCATTTTAATAACAATGAAAGGGTTAAAATGTATATACATTGACATTTGTAAACGAATTAATGAAATACGCTATATCATGTATGCACGAAAAATTTATGAATACTGGCCATTTATGGAAGAGTTATCCCTCATATCTGATCACATATGTAATATCATTTTACTCGAGGCAGACATTGACTATAGCGGTTGATTATAGTGGGTTACGTAGCTTCAAACATTTCATTCATCAAATATGTCAATCAAGGATGAACTATCAATCAAGATCGACCTATCAATCAAGCCGATGTTTCATTATCCTAGTGACCAGTCAAGAAACTAGACACATCATTATTGGATTTCAGTTTTCTTTAATACGTTAGGAACAGTAGACAGTAGCATGCTAATCGTTTGTGCATTCATTATTTTACATGATGGTGTTGTGTATTTATCATTATCACAATCAAGGACAACTGCTTTAGTTCGTCGACACAGCAGTGCAGATATTTTTCATAAGTCATCGTAATCGGGGAATTAACATGTATTTCATTAACCCTTTAACACTCATATCAGCCAAAAATGCCTTCTGCAGTCGTCTTGGGAAATGTCCATTTGCAGACCAAGAGAGGCCTATTTTTCAAAATTTACCACTGGAATGACTGGCTCGAAATTCGGAAAAATAGGCCTCTTGTTCTGTAAATGGACATTTTGTATGAGGAAATTGAAATTTTCTTGAACAAATTTAAGGCTTAGAGTTAAAATAAGTAAAAATGGGAGATATAGGCTGCAATTTTTTTTTTCCGATTTACAGCACCATTGGCAGTGATCGGAACCAAATGGCTGTATTTATATTAATGTGTCATTAACAAACAGTGCACTAACAACAAACAACTAATCCATTACACAATGAAGGAATCCAGTTTTAGCTATTCCCCGCCCATCTCTAGCTAAGCTCCACCCATGCTTTGCCCGTGTTGGGATTAATCGATCCCTGCACTCTCTGAAACTACATTTCCAGAAAATTCCACAGGTAAGTTGTTGAATATTCCGAAACTCATTTGACTGGGTGTTTATTAAATAGTAAAGATACACAATTCGTACAACTTGATGGATTATTAAGCGCTTATGATGGACTTAATTATGTCCTTCATGACATACTTGATTATGACGTCATACTACATGTCGTGTAGTTGATTACGACATCATATGATTGATGGATAAACTGGAATCCTTCATTACATTCAGCCGTTTAATGGCAAGATTGGTCAAGAAAATTTAAATTTTTTCATAGTAAATGTCAATTTATAAACCAAGAAGACTATTTTTGACAATTTTCCAAATGGAATGACTGGCTCGGTTATCGAAGTTGTGGGTTTTGGCAATTAAGTGGTTAAAAGACCCCCCTAACTTTCAGAGCCAAGCATGTGGTGGTTCTTAAAGACAAGGGATAATTGGGCCACCATTTTAATGAACCACCATCTTTTCTCTCAATACGACTGATCGTCTTTTTAACTCTACTCACTGTCATTTAATATATTAATTTTAACTAAACACATTTTGGCAAGAAACAAATCTTTAAATTAAAATTGTGTCAAATTTTAATTTACACACAATGATACAAACAGGAGTACATAATATAACGAAGTTAACATAAACTGTATCAGTCAAAACGTTTCTTCTGTGGTATCATGGAGAATAACATACAATGGAGGGATCCAGTCTATCACTCAGGTATCTGACATCATAATCAATTACGTCACAAGTCAGCTGACATCATGGTCATAATGACATGTAGCTCTGTCATGAAAATCGAAGTCCAGCACTAGTGTATGAATTGTGTGTCTAAAATTTAATAAACATTCTGTTAGATATTTTCAAACTAATTTCACTGGGGGCTGTTGCTGCCTATGGCAATAACAGCACCGAGTCAAATTAGTTTCACAATATTCAGCAGCTTATCTGTATAATTACATTGAAATTGGGATTTTGGGAATATAGGGTTCAAACTATATAAGTTGATTCCAAACATGCGAAAAAGTGGGCGGAGCTTAATGAGAAATGGGCAGGGAATAGCTAGAAATGTATCCCGTCATTTCTCTATCAAACAATATGAAAGGGTATTTAAAATACGAACAACACAAACTGAGCAAATCTACATTAATGCGATGAGTTAACTAATTCAATAACGTTATCATTACGTAATTAAATTATGACGATTGTTGTATATTATTATTATTATTATTATTATTATTATTATTATTATTATTATTATTATAAATAAAATGTTGACTAGAATCAATATTAAATCATAATCAATTAATAAATCAATTAACAAAAAAAAAATTTTAAATAAAAAGCACTGAATGAAATAAATGGCGTATTACATGTAAATGTTGACTAAATCAGCTAACGAAGTTCTGAGACAGATTTGTAAACAGACAGAATTAGCCATCTTTCGCTCAGATAATTGGAAGAAGGTGTAGTTAATTGATAACTTACAGATGGACTATCAACTATGTTTGAATACCTAGCACTGGGATGACTTGCTTGATAAACGAGGCACAGTAAATGATGAACAAGGACAACGTGTTACTTTTCACACAGTCTTCTCTCGATATGTAAATTAACATTGGTGAAATCGGATAATGTGTTGTCTAGCTTGGATTTGTTACATATATAAGTAAAATGATCGATAAAATAATACCGTTGCAGTTATTATGACGATGAAGTCATTCTCCAGGCAAAACTGCTGCATAAGATGGTGGTTCCTTAAGACAACGATCACCTGACTTAAAGAACCACCAGTTTATGACCACCAGTCAATAATAACTAACCGTGGCTAAGGACCACCTGTCTATTGAGGCCATTAGCTGCTCCTTTATCTGTCTTGCTGCTGCAAGCCACTGGACAATAAATTCATTGACCAAAACCGCTTGACTTACTCAATATTTCGAAAACAATTTGACTGAAAGTTGTTGGTGGCTTAGCCACCAACAACTTTCAGTCAAATTGTTTTCAAAATATTTAGCAGATCCAGGGATATAACCCCAGGAATATGTCGTCTGCAAAAACCCAGCAGTAAAACTGTTAAAAACAGGTTTAAATGTATTCCGGCACTTAATAATGACTAAGTAACAATGACATATTACTATGATATAATGACATCATTTGAAAGACGAGAAAATCTTTGGTTTTGAAGTTCGCATGGACAAATATATAAAATTTAGGTTATATATATATATGCAACAACATATAATTTCTTCAACGAATGCTACTATGTGTTAATACTATAGCAGGAATCTGTGTTTGAGTACCTACATGTATGAGTGTGTGATTGAAAATCCACTTTTACTAGGCAGCACCTGTTCAATTGCTAGATCGAAGTGTGCATCAGTCGTAGCTGTGTAAGTGTGTGCATGCATGTGCGTGCATTTGCATGTGTGCATGCATTTGCATGCATGCATTTGTGTGTGTGCATGCGTGTGTGTGTGTGTGTGTGTGACATGTGTAATCATACAGAAGAATAATTGATAAATGATTTATATGGTTATCAATAGAAGGCAATAACGTCCTTTTCATTGCTTTGTTCTTGAGTCTAAATGTATCAAAAACTAATACATAAAACTTACTGAATAATTTGAAGAAACTGATGAATATTTTGAAAATTATTATGCTACAATGCCTAACAGTTAAATTATTATTTTTCTAAAAATAATCAGCGGGTATTTATCTGTAGAATGTAGTAAAAGCATTTATATAATATCAAACATCAGTTGATGACACGGGTTAGAAAGGGATGTAATTGAAAACTAGCAATACAGACTGCATAATAATATACTACTGATACACTGTAATGGCCCCTGAGTTGTAGTCATACATTATAAGTAATGCGTGAAAGCCACTTGTTTAGAACATATGCTGCTAGGTTTATCCAGCTACCAAGATAAATTCTACAGACAAATTTATGTGAATATATTTGAACGACAGTAGGTAGTTCTTGTGAGGCTTGGTCTGTGACAGAGCGATGACATATAATGGTCCCGTGATGGTCAGGTGTTCGGTGATGCAGGACCGATATTATGTCCATTTAGTGGTCAAGCTGACCAAATATTGGCTCTACACCGGTCTTGAGAAATATCCATTTGTAGATGAAGATAAGACTAGTGGTTTAAATTTATCACTGGAATATATAAAATGAATGTATAAAAACATTAATTTGGTTTAATTCGTTATAGCGAATAACAATTGCGAAAGGTTCCGAGTTCATATCCCAGACGCGGCCCCATGTTAGGGATTTTGGTGTCTTACCCTAAAGTCAATAGCATTTATGATATTCGACTCTTTAGTGGTCAAGCTAGCCCAAACTGGCCTCTGGCATAGTCTTGAGAAATGTCCATCGGCAGGTAAAGTGAAGAGTATTTTTGAAAATTTACCACTGGATTGGCTGGCTCGATAATTGAGCTAGTCATTCCATTTGTAAATTTTTAAAAACACTTCTCTTTACCTGCAGATGGACATTCAATAAGGAAATATTTAGGTTTTCTGACCAAATTTGACCAGTAAATGGTTTTAAAATACACTTATCACCCGATGAGGCATCATAAAATCCACTACTGTCTCCCTATATTTGCACACATAAATTTGTCTGAACTAAAGCACAGATTATATACAAGTTCAATTTCTGTCACGATTAAAAGTTAACCTCTTTCTATATATTTATACTTTTTATAATATATATATGGAATCATAAGGCTCTATTTTTGATTATATTCAGTAACATTCTAAAGCAGCAAAAGCTTCTTAATAATAGTATTAACAGTAAATATAACAAACATATATCATTGTATATAGTATTATTAGTCTCTTCAAAAACGAGTCCCTGAGTTGATTAGTAACGTGTTTACAATACGGTTAATATTATTACTAGTATTATTAAAGATTATCAAGAAATTATGTTAATTATTTCAGCAATGCAATCCGAGTCTCTCAGTTCAATAACAGCCATACATGAATTTAATTTGAATATTTAAACACTGTAAAACATCTTCAGTAAAATTAATATGTAAATATTCGAGAGAATACTTAGGACTATTATAAGAAAACTGGTTTTCGAGACAACTTGGCTTTCATGGTTAAAACATGGATGCTCTTCAACACCGGTGGTCATAAGTCCGCAATACGAATCCCTTTGTTGACCCTTACCACTCTGATGTCAGAATTTAAATTTTTAAATTAAGTTAAAAGATGTACTGATATTCATTTTTCAACAAATTTGGTAGAAGATGGTGCTGTTGTAGATGGCAACATCTTCCACCAAAATTATTGAAAAACATGCACCAGTTTCTTGCTATTGACAAAGTAAAAGATAGAATATTGACATCAGAGTGGTAAGGGTTAATCCTTTTATGGTCAAGACGGCTAAAAAGCAACTTCTGCAATTGTCTTGAAAAATGTCAATTTTCAGGCCAAGAGAAGACTATTTTTGGAAATTTATCACTGGAATTCCTGGCTTGATTTAGCTCAATAAATCGAGCCAGTTATTCCAGCGATAAATTTTCAAAAATAGTCTTCTGGCCTGCAAATCAACATTCAATAAGAAAATATTTGTTATTTCCTTGACCATTAACAGGTAAGTGAACAACCACTATGTGGTTCCACATGCATAGTCAATGGACAGTAAGTTGCATAGGCGACCACTTGTCTTTAGTGAGCAATATTGGTATAAGCAGTCTTTTGGATCAACTTTTCTTTATTCCGTGAGTATCTATGCCCAGTGTTGGATGCATTACGCATGTGCAGCTCGTGCGATATGCAGGAAAAACTCGACTCGATTACTTGTCTGATGTCCACACATATTGCACTTGTACGGATCCCGATATCCATGGTAACCCATATGCATGGTGTACATTACGCAGTCCCGAAATGAGATCATACAGTAGGAACATTCATAATCATCACCATTCTTCTGAGTAATGTCATTATCGATTGTCTTCCGACCGAGTGACACATCTCGGAATCCATTCAACACTGGTGTCATTGGTTGACATTCAGAATTGTGAAGCGATTTCTCTAAATGTGAAAGTGACTCTTTGGTTTTTTGCTCTTCTAACCGCGTACTACTGTTAGTGCCACTATGATGCTGGTGGTGCACGTTAGAATGGGAGTCCTGTTCAGGGTTCATCATTTTCCAAGCAACTTCTGCTGCTCTCCTGACAGCTGCAACAGGAGATGTCTTCGCTTCCAAGAATATTGACTTGAGCATTGCAGGATTCTCAGTATTCTGATCAGATTCTGTGTTCACTACCTTGTCCGTATCCTGAGTATGAGATGCACTCTGTCTGCCGATCTCTTTATTTTGCATCTCTTCATTTAAGATATTCAAGTTTTTATGAATCTGGGCTAATGTATCTTGATCAGCTGAAGACAAGGCCAAAGGCCTATCATGCGATCTAACAGATATGGTGTTATGATCTTCAGTTCCGATTATACTGTGAGCCTGTTTGCTTGATGAAACGTGTTCAGTGATGTTTTCATCTGAAACAGATCCATCTGTATCAGCATCTTTGCCAGATGAATAAGATCCCTCCTGTGTTGTGGCTTCATTTGACACACCTAAATGATGTGTTTCATTACCATTCTCCTTTTGATGACCATGTTTCTTGTCATCTTCCTGAGCTTGCTGACTCTTCCAGCCTGATGTGTTCAGTTTATATGCCTTTCCCTTTCTTGATCTCTTCCGGGGACTTGGTGATACTGCCATATCATCAAATTGACTATTTGCGTAGATTTTTACTTCATCTTCATCACTACCAAAATCCTGCAGTTTTCGTTTTGCTGAGAATCCCCTGGGCATCCCATTTCCTGTGTCAGTCTGCTGAAGATTGCGTTCTTGCCAACAAGTAAAGCTGTCCCGATGTAACAGATCATAGCTACTGTCTTTTGGTTTCGTCAGGTCTAGAGGTGCTTCACGCATGGGAGGAGCTGAGGACTTAGTATCTGCAGCACATGACTTTTCTTCAGTTTCACCAAACCTCATCGTCATCTGGTGTAGTATATTAGGACTTTGATTAGCACTAGATGAGGACAACACATGAGTTGTCATTGGGTCGCCTTCTGCCTCATCACACTTACTTGACATGATAAGATTTGGCATACTCTTGAAGATGTTCTGCTCTGATAACTTCAAGTGTGAAGATATGTTTTCATTTGGCCAGGAATGGGGCATTGATTTAGATCGCTCAATGTCTTCTGTTTCAACATGCAGAGAGCCTACCTTCTTAGGAGTCATCTTTATAGATTTGCAGTCATCACGATCATATGACATTTCATCTGCATCATCGTCCGGATAAATGTCGTCATCATCAGAATATCGACTTTCCTCCTTGAAACCATTATGGCTGCCATAATCATATCTTGATCTATCTGGGGTTGTCTGACCATGTCTCATGTGCTGGCGCTCAGCAATAAGCGCTTCTGTCGACAAGCCAAACATACGGAATAAATCTTGCTTTTCGAAAGCATGAACTTTGATCATGTGTGATGATAGGTCATCAGTGCTTGCCGCAAAAAATCCACATAAAACACATCTCGGTGGCGGGTCACTTCCTGCATTTCTGAGGTCCAGGCCATGTGATCCTTCACTTGTGCTACGATTAAGAAGAGGTCTGTGGTTTGGACTAGAATAATCTTTAGCATGGATATCATTGGCATGTGGTGTATTAGGAGCAGGTGGTGGTGATGATGATGAAGATGATGACATTTTACGATCATTTGGTCTCAAAGGGGGACTATATAGACTATCTTGTGGCTCCTGTTTGTACTGATGATGAGATAGGTGTTGTTGTAGGTAACTATAATATTTTGAGGAAATGGGAGATGAGAATGGTGATATAGGAGTGCCATCAGAATTTGATCTCGGCCGTGGAGAATCCGGATCATGGGAAGACTTTGGTAGAGCCAGCATTTGTGATGATTGCTGGTGAAAGCCATTGGGAAAATGCCCAAACAATGGCCAGTAGGGTGATATCATACCTCCATTCAGGGCGATATGTGGTGTTGCAGTAGCTGCAGCTAACGATGTGTGAGGTGGCATTGACAAAAGCGAATTCAAATACATGTCATATTTGTCTTTTCGTGGACCTCTTGGACCGCGGGGTGGACCTCGCTTTGTCAACAGCGATAGACCCGATGTTTCAGCATCAAAGCCCTGTGGAAGGCTTCCATCAGCGTTGAGAACAGTTGCTGGTTTATGGTTGTATTTTTTAAGGTGAAGCTTTAAGCTGTGACAATATTTCGTGGCATATGTGCACTCGGCGCATCTATATTGATAAACATTGGTATGTGACTTCATGTGACTATTCAACATTGACTTATTCACGCAGGCATAATTACATTTTGGACATTTAAACGGTTTCGAGCCAAAATGATTTCGCAGATGGTACTCAAGATGGTGCTTGTACTCGGTGACAAATGCACATTTTGGACATTGCAGAAGTTTGTCATCCTTTATGTGTACTCTTGCATGCTGCCAGAATTCAGTCTGAAAAAACAAACATATGACAAAAAATTAAATACTGCGATGTAGTTTGTTTTAAGTATATGTCTGCTGAATTTCTGCAGATTACATTTTCCATTGGGTTTAACTTTGAACATACTGAATACTTTGAAAATAATTTGACTGAAAGTTGTTGGTGGCTAAGCCACCAACAGCTTTCAGTCAAATTGTTTTCAAAATATATAGCATATCTGAAGTTATTGCCAATTCAAAATATTGTCTTGTGGCTTGCAGCTATCAGGCAGTCAAAGAAATTTGTTAAATTAAAATGTTGCGCTAGAAAATAAATTTAAGAACTTGAATAAGGTGAACTGAAATATTGCGTGAAATATTCAATAACAGGATGGTATTTAGATCCCTTGCAAGACGGCTTGTGGAAATTGTTGAAGTTTTGGCATACAGATCAAACAAAATAAATTTATTAATATGTAAACAATGTCTTTCTGAAGAGTTTGAAAATAATTTTACAGGAAACTGTTTCCGACAAACGATGATAAGTGTTTTTAATGCCTGATTTAAATAGATTGGGCCCAAGGTCTGATTTGTTAAGATTATAAATTCATTCAAAATCAGAGTGCTAGACACGATTTGTCACTATCAAAGCTCTAAGAATGGTACACTCGCTGTAGATCCGCATTGTTAGGATGGTAAACTTGTTCCAGATATGAGTTGTAAGGATGACAAATGAGATTCTAGTCTGCGTTGCAAGGCTGATGAACTGGTTCAAGATTCAAGTTCTATAATTATAAATTATTTCCATTTCTGAGTTGAAAGGATGATAAACTGGTTCCAGATCTGAGCTGCAAGGATTCCAAACTGGTCCCTTGTTTTAATTACAAGGTTGATAAACTGGTCCCAGATATCAGCTACAAGTATAATAAATTGGTTCAAGATCTCAGTTTCAAGGATGGCAAACTGGATCCTGGTCTGAGTTAAACGAATGAATAACTGGTTCCAGAACTCTGCTACAAGAATGATACAATCGTTCAAGATCTGAGTTTTAAAAATGATACACTGGTTCCAGATCTGAGTTACAAGCAGGATATACTGGTTTCAGATCATAATTCTAAGGTGATAAACTGGTTCCTGATATGAGTTGCAAAGATGACAAACTGGTTCCCAGTCCAAGTGGTAGGGTTCCTGGTCTGGGTTGTAAACGTCATAAACTAGGTACATTTCTGCACTGTAGAGATATAATATTATCATCTATAACAGATACTAGGTGACAAGGTTGTTGTTTTGAGTGATCATGATCAATTATTTAAGGACAATTGTGATTACTCGATTAATGCTAAGTTAATTAGTATGATGTATGATTACTGTATTCTGTGACTGTAGTAGTAGAAACATCCTTCAGCTGCAATCAGTCCTTCTTCACTTTTGCCCACTATGTTTTGTCCTCAGCCAAAATCCTTAGCTTCCTCAGGTCCATTCTTGACTTGAGTGTACCAAGTCCTGCTTTCTTGAGGTCACCTCATAGCACGCTTAGCAGATCTATGCAAAGACATCCTCTCCTGGCTTTGTATTTGCTGGCTCCGAGTAGGGCGAATTCCAAGGCTCTCTGTGCTGGTGTCTCTTCTGGCATCCTTAGCACATGGCCAAACATGGACCATCTTTGCTGGGTGACTTTTACAGACAGCGGCGACGTATTACACATCTTGTATAGTGCATCGTTGAAAATTATGCTGTCTGGCCATCGGTGTCCAGTGATGCAGCGTAGGTGTTTGCCGTGGCAGGCATCGAGTTTGTCTAAAACTGCCTTTTGAGCTGCCCAGCTGTTACAGTATACAGCATCAAGGATACGCAGGTTGCATTGTATAAACATAGCCTCTTTATCAAGGGCATCTTTGATCTATGAATCCATAGCTTCCAGAAGGACTGGAAAGCTATGTTCCCCATGACACAGCGTGCAGAAATGTCAGCAGTACTGCAAAGCAGTGAACCCAGGATTTTACTTTTCCTCCATGGTTCACCGCCATGAAGTGTGTCATCATTTTCTATAGTTTCATGCTTTGTCGATAGGTATATGTGGGTGAACTCTGTTTTGTATTCATTCATAAAGAGATTCTCAATTTTTAGTTTGCTTACAGCTATTGGGAGAAGTTCATCAAGGGGTTTCTTTTCCTCGTCTATGAAGTCCACATCATCGGCATATTCCATCTCTAGCAGCATGCCCAGTATTGACACTGGGGGGTTTGGTCTTGTGGAAATTTCCCGCACAGATTTCAATGCGGCAGCAAGGTAGCAGGTGAAAAGCACCGGAGATAGACCATCTCCATGTGGGGAGCAGATTGATGTCTCAAACTCTACAAACTCCACTAACTTGACTCGTACTCTCAGCTTGGTGTCTGCAATCAGTAGTCTCACTAGTCGTAGCTCATCTTCATTGTAACTGGGCTGACGTAGTACATCTAGGATCTTTGAGCGTTTAATTGTGTCGAAGGCTCATGACATGTCAATGCCCATTTTGTTGAAGTCCCAGTGTTTGGACATGACTACTGACACAAGCATACATTGAGCACATACAATGTCTGCGCAGCTGCGTCCATGTTTGAAGCCACATTAACAGGAGAAAGATGACACCTTCATGCCGGTCTCCTCCATAAGAAGTTAATTAGTGATTACTAATTAATAGCTTGTGTACAAATTACCAAGTCATAACACCAAAAAGCATATCAATGACGAAAGCTGCAATGGCTGAGGAAAGGCAATCTGCAGGCTAAGAGATGACTATTTTTGAAAATTTATCACTGGAATGTCTGGCTCGATTCTCTCCATTGATACATTTTCAAAAATAGTCATCTCTTGCCATGCAAATGGACATACAGTCAACTGAACTAAATGTTAATTTCCGTGCCCGATTGCATTAAAATGTAATTAAAAGATAGGATTTGAAATATTTTATGCAGTAGAAATTATTCATGATCATTCGATTATATAATTTTTAATCATATAAATTCACAATTTAAAAAATAATCGTGATTTTTTATTTAATCACGTAATTGTGCAAGTCTAACAGAGACATGGACACAACACATGATAAATACCTTATCCTGGGTAACATATTCGCATTGTTTGCAGCGGAATGCTTTCGGCCGGCCTGGCATGGTGCGTTGGAATGAGTCATCGCTATGGAAGTCCTTGATGTGTCTCTTCAGTCGTCCTTCTGTCCGAGAGGTATAGTCGCAGTGGGGGCAATTATGCTCAAAATGGCTGTTCATATGTCTAGTAAATTCCTCCTTTATGCTTGCTGAAATATACATAATTTACACAAATGATTAATTTGTAGTAGTACTTATAAACATCCCTGGACAGTTAGCTGCAATGATCATTTTCCATTCTTTGATCTATAGAAGAGGTACCCCAAGGGTCTATAATCCTTCACAATTTGCGGATATTAGGAAATTATGATTGACATGGGGGATAAGTATGAAGCCACAAGACTACGAGAAGTTTAGATTTTTTATTTTACATATGGGGCACTTAGCTGTATAGCAGCATATAATACTCAGAATGGCCTGCAAATGGCACCAACTCTATAAAAAAAAAACCATGTACCCCCGGGAGGATGCCCATCTCAGTCTCTCAGAATAAATTTCCACTACTTAGTATTCCGAGAGTAGTAAGACAAATCTGGGCAACTCGTTCATCCCTACGGTCAAAGTACATCAATTCTACACCACTCGTACAGTCAAGCTATTGATTATATTGAAAACAATTTGACTGGAAGCTATCGCTGCCTTAGCCAGCAGCAGCTTTCATCAAATTATTTTCACGTCACGAGAATATTTATTATACCGTATTTATTCTAATTATACCGCCGGGCGGGTAGCGGTCACCAAAGGCGGTGGGTTAATTAGGGTGGAAAAAGTTTGAAAAAAATACCACAAAATTAGAACGGTTTTCGCAGTCACCTTGAATCAGTATATAATTATAGTATTCCATGCAATTTCTGCTAAATTTGCTCAATTATTCATAAAAACTACTCGTTTCACATTAGATTTATTCAGCGGCTTTATTTAGGACATAAAGGTGACATTTAGCAAAGTTAGGAACAAACGATTTATCTGTTGTTAAATTGGATGGAGGCACATTTGTGATGCGTTCCCTGATACATCGGAAAATATGCCATAGCCGTATCCCGACGCATAATTCACGTTAGCAGCTCTATCACTGAACGGCAAGATACTGATCAGAAACAATTTAGGCATTGGTCAAATTGACTAGAGGCACATTTGTGATGTGTTCAGCGATACATTAGAAAATGTATAGCTGTATCTTAAGGCCAATTCAACAACAGCGGTAGATGCTCTGTCATTGAACGACAAGATAAGCTGACGAAAAAAGATCTTTTTGTGCATGTATTCACAAAAATTACCAAAATGTTGCTGCATGTTCTATTTTTTCTGGATGTTTTTCTTCTTTGAAGACTAGACGACAGCGGAAGATTTATTATTTCTTACTCTTGGTAGTTTGCTTTTTTTTCACCATTCTCAAAAACATGGGGGGGTATAATCAGGAGGGGTGGGAAAATTAGAATAAATACGGTATTCTAAAAATAAGAGCTGTTGCGTCGGAGCTTTCAGATTGATATGGTTATGATGTGGTCTCAAAACCACCTGTTTTGAGGGATAACTAACATCATCTTAAGAACAACGTTTAGCACTAGAAGTGTTTGCTGTGTGCCTAACACTTGTCTTCACCTGATGAAGTACAAAGTCTGAATGGGTGCGCACGGAATGCATGCCCCTTTTATACCCTTGGGGTGGTGGGATCTGCACATGTGCATGCGCATGCGTGGTGGGGGTGGTGGCAGCTTGGTGGCCTGCCGGCTTGGCAGCTTAGAGGTTTGCAGCTTTGCCGGTTTCAAGGCAGTTTGGCGGTTAATTAAGGCAGTTTTTATGGTGGCTCTGATTTAGGGTTGCCATGTACTGATTCGGGCCAGGGTGACAGCTTTTTTGTAATAGTGTTAATAAGTGGGTCGAATGGAAACTTTAATCCCGCCTGGGAATAGAACAGTTATAACTATGCTTTCAGTTGTTGGGTGTTGTTGCCCGATGACAGAAGGAAAAAGCGAGTTTCACCCTGCTAGATTAATCCCAGATGGTTCCATGGTGTGGAGTTGGTGGATCCAGGTCTCTGTGAAGACTGTTTTGTAAACAGTCGTCTTACAGTACAGCATGTTCAGTTTGTTGGCCATATGTGATGCCAGAAGCTTGGTTAGCTTTTTGCTGAAGTCATCATGTAGATTTTACCATTCTGCTGTGAATACAGAATCCGATTCTTCAGGTTTGAATGGCACTGATGCCTTCAACATTTTCGGAAATGACCACCAACTCCACACCATGGAACCATCTGGGATTAATCTAGCAGGGTAAAACCCGTTTTTTCCTTCAATCATCGGCAACAACACCCGACAACTGAAAGCGCAGTTATAACTGTAACTAACATCATCTCTTGATAGCTGTTCAGGTTATAATACGTCACTCATAAACTATGCAGGTAATTTTAAGCTCTTTATCACGCAACTAAAGAAAGATCTTCAGGCTTTAGTAGCTAAATGTTGGTACATTTCTACAGCCATGTTTCTAAAAATACAAGAGGCACAAGGGGCCTTTATCACTGACCAGAGACAAAGACATTTCAACTAGAATTACCATCGCCTTAGAACTCTGTTTTCCCCAGAATTGGAACAAGAACAATGATATACCCTACAGAATATAGTTAAATTCAGTGGTTCCTGAGAGGCATTTTAAATTCCTGTGTTTCTCATGACACCTAAACTTTGGAGGTCCCAGGGACCACACACCCTGAAATCTGGGGGTTCGAAGCTGAAATCTTGGAAACCTAAAACTCAAATATGTAGTTCCCAAGCAATATTATCTCATCCATGCTACAATTAGAGGGTACCATGTACCAACAACTATGTTTCTCATGAGACCTAAATTTTGGAGGTCCCAGGGACCACACACCCTGAAATCTGGGGGTTCCCAGCTGAAATCTTGGAAACCTAAAACTCAAATATGTAGTTCCCAAGCAATATTATCTCATCCATGCTACAATTAAAGTGTACCATGAACTCACAACTATGAATTAGGTATGTCCCATGCTAGATTTGGTAGGCATTTTTATGCCAAAGCCTATAAAACTACTTTAACAATCACAACAAATTTTCAGGGGTCCCAAGGGACACACTGCCATTACTTTTTGGGGCCCCAGGCTGAATTTTGTGGTATATACCCTTAAAAGGAGCCTTATGAGAATCAATGATTCCTCATTGCTTTACTATTAGAGTTTTTGGCAGGGAATAATTCAAGATGGCCTCCAAAATATTTTTCAGACAATTTTGAAAGTAGTAAATTTGAAACCTGCATACCTAAAAACGTATATAAAATCAATTTTGGCTTCAAACTCCCTCAAGTAAAAAATTCCAATATGGTCACCATGTTGCCCATGTTTTTAACCACTACCTTCCCTTGGATAAACTTGAATGGCCCTAATCATACGATATAAGCAGCTTCTCTACAAATTTTGTCATCCAGGATGGCAGCCAAAGCATTTGGCCAATCAAGTTCCCTTGAACAAACTTGCTTCTGCTGTTGCCATATATGATGTTTCATGAGTTTTGAATTGGATTCAAGTGGTTTAAGAAGATTTTTAAAGACGTTTCTAAAAATCAGCAAAAATTTAAGATGGCCACTGACCAAATTGGCTGATGGTCTTTCTTCGAACACACTTGGATCCCAATGTCCCTAGGATGTTTCCTACCAAATTTTGTTAAAATAGGACCAGTGGTTCGCGAGAAGAGGGCATTTTAAATTTCCTATTGAGTTACTATGGGAGCTTTTGGCAGGAAAACTCCAAGATAGCCACCAAACTATTTATCCGACAATGTCGAAAGTGGAAATTAATTTGCAATCAGCATATGAAAAAACATCCAAAATGGCTGTCAAACATGCTACATTTTGATTCGTTCACAGCAGCCATGTTTTTTCTGTATCAACTTCCCTTGACCAAACTGTAAAACCTTGGTCCATAATCATATTTATAAAATTTCAACCCAATCTGTTCAGCGGTTCTGGTGGTCTTTTTCGCAGAAACTTGGTATTCTAAGATGGCCATTGAGGCATTAGGCTAATGAAGCTCACGCGAACAAATTTAGTTCAGCTCTTTCCCTAGATGATGCATTCAGTTTCTAAACAGTTTCGGAGAAGATTTTCAAAGATATTTCTAAAAATCAGCCAAAATCCAGGATAGCTGCTATCCAAATTTGCCAATCTGCTTCCAAATTTGGTTGAAATCCACCCTGCGGTTCTCGTGAAAAAGAAAATTTAAACTTCCCATTCCTTTTTCTGTAGGATTTTTTTGGCTGGGAAAGCAATTAAAGATGGCTGGCAAACCATTTATCTGACAGTTTCAAATGTAGCAAATTTGAAATCAGCATATAAAAAAGCCTATAGAAAACTAATTCTGGCTTCAAAATCATCGAATAAAAAAATCCAATATACACTATATACGTCAGAATGTTTTTTCTGTAACAATTTCCCATGAACAAACTTTATCTTATATTCCAAATTTTGGCCTACTCCTTTCAGAGGTTCTGGAGAAGAATTTGTTTTCACGAAAACTAGGTCATTCAAGATAGCTGCCGAAGCATTGGTCAATCAAGTTTCCTTGAACAAATTTGGTTCAGCTGTTGACCTAGATGTTGTATCGTGGGTTTTGAATTGATCTGCTAAGCGGAGAACATTTTTAGACATTTCTAAAAATTGGTCTAAATCCAAGTAGGGTGCCAGGAAAATCGGCCCATTAACGTCGCTTGAACAAATATAGATATATATTTGCATGACAGCCGGATAGGTGATAGACACCAGACAGACGGATCATCACCACTGCCTAAGCCATTTTGGCCAGGTGAGCTAACAAGAATTCAGCAGAATTAAATGCATCATCTGTCTACTGTTTGCCACAGTGGCGTTGATCTTAGACCTTGTGAGCTCTGTGTTATCATGCTGCTTCCAAACATTATAGGTAACCCTGTATTCAAGTTTAGTTCCAATACGATTAACAAATCCTGAAATATAATTGATTTGCTGAATGGAAAAACTTAAGGTTGAAAAAGCAGAGGTCAAATAACAATATTAGAATGGTCTTGACCTTTGAACTGATGACCCCATGTCACCATCCTGTATCCTCTTCGCATAAGCAACCATGTACCAAAGTTGTGTTCCATTAGGGCTAAGCAATCCCAAAATATTACATGATAAGATTTGCTAAGCCTAAAAACTTCACATTGAAAAATTACAAAGTTTTGTAGAGGTCAGAATGACCTTGACTTGTGACATCAGTGTCAGCATGCTGCTTGCTAATATCATAGGTAGCAATGTAACCAAGTTTAGTTCCAACAGGATTAACCAATCCTGAGAGATAAGTCGAGAAGTTTTGCTAAACACAAAAACTTAAAATTTTAAAAACAAAATCAAGGTCACAGTGAACTCAGTATCATCATGCCGATTCCTAACAGTATAGATAACCACATTAGCCAAGTTGAGTTGCAATTGGATTAACCGATCCTGAAAAATAAGCTGAGAAGTTTTGCTAAATGCAAAAACTTAAAGGACAATTCCGGGATGATAAAAAGTGTGTTTTATTTGAAAGATTATTACATGTTTAATGAAATTGCGCCAGAATAATAACCAGATAGAAATAGCGTGACCAACTATCGTTAGATAAAGTCGGTAAAATTGACAATTTTTCCGCACATCTGGACGCTGCCATTTTACTGCATCTAGCGATGTCAGCCCCGCACCACCGCTATTGCTGACTGGAGGAGCGAGGCCAATAGATGCGGGTATATATTTTAAGGAAGTATACGTAAATAATAATAGCAAATGAGCCGCTGAAGCGATTCCAATGATTCTAGGATCTATAAATAGACTTCGGGATTAATATGATATAAGGATGTTAATATCGGACAAGAGGTTCAAAAGACTGGAATATAAAAAAAAATTATTCATCTAAGATACGATCTGAGAATATGTTATCTTTTTTTTGGTAAAATTCAACATGAAATGTTTTTTGTCTCGCAGACTCTATCTTTGCGTATTGTCATTAAATTGGAGTGTGCTTAAAGCTGAAAGAAATGGCTATTTGCCTGATCAGTTATAATTTTGCTCACGTGAATATTGCCAGAGATATCACCAAATGAATTAACATTTTGACATAAAATCAGAGAATTTCCCGGCAAGCTGTAGTAATTTCAATAATTAAGATATTTTGATGGAATTTTTCCCGTTATGTGATAACATTGTAAAGCTTCGGCACAGTAAATACTGTCATTGTAGCTGTAATACTCATTCTGATATGGGATGATGGATAGAAGCGCATCCTGAAACTTTTCTTTGAAATTTTGCTCGCTTAGTTTTTCCCGCAGAGTGTATGTATCTTTTGACCCACTAGGTCGATTCTAACATCCCTAGCAATGGATAAATCTTCGAAATTGCAGCTACAGGTAGGTATCAGAATTATTACAATCGGTTCTGTGGTTCCGGCAATATTATCATATCATATGTTTTCTTGGAATATATAATTACACTGCCTGAGACATACGCTATAACGGTATCTTGAGTCGCCTGAGTAATTTGACAATACGCACGTGTCAAGTGTGCCACTTCATTTAACCCTTATCGCATGGTGTAAAATGCGTACCAGCCTACTTACAGAGATAGTGCCGGGGTACATTTTGAAAAAAAAATGTTGCTGAAACGTGTTGCTGTCATGCACAACAATGACTTACAGCAGCATTGTTACCAAAATGAACACATTCTGATAGGAGAGAAAATGGAAAATATGCTCCAGCAGTCTAGGGGTTGATGCCCCACCGACTGCAGATACTAGAATTACTTGAAAAACATACTATCTTAACTGGACAATGTCCTAACGATTACAAATTAGCACACGTTAGGCCTCCATGCATATACATATTTACTGTACAGCCTTCGTGCTCGGCAAAGATAGTATTGGTGCGGGGATGACATCAGGATCTCGTGAAATCTCGCTCTCATTGCAAGAAAATGCCGCCGCCCGGGAGATAAAATAATCCCATGTTTACAATGGTATAATTACTCGTATTATTTGTCTATTGTTCTTATTTAGGAACCAATATGTTAGTCATATAATAGTCTTTCAAATAAAGTACACTTTTACCCATCCTGGAATTGTCCTTTAACATTGTTGACGCCGGT
This sequence comes from Chaetoderma sp. LZ-2023a, assembly GCA_034401795.1. Lineage (NCBI taxonomy): Eukaryota > Metazoa > Mollusca > Caudofoveata > Chaetodermatida > Chaetodermatidae > Chaetoderma > Chaetoderma sp. LZ-2023a. Next base: position 55,172,212 of record CM067375.1, read on the forward strand.
CATCGCCGTCGGAAAAGTGACACACATGTCTCGCTTTCTGCTTCGCAAGCAAGACAAAAATAAAATAGGCTGTTGAATATTTTGAACACAATTGAATTGGAAGACATTGCCGCCTAAGGCAGCAATATCATCCAATACAAGTAAGTTCAAAATATTCAACAGAAGATTTCTTACTAAATATCATGTTTCTGTTTTGAAAACATTTTATCGTATATATGAGCTTAACTGTATGTGATTTCCTTACCTGAAAAGCTACACAAGTGACAGAAATAAAGGCTGCTAATTTCTCCATCATTTGTTGTATATGACATTTTTCTCGGTGATCTGTCTCCCATACTCGGTGACATACTGGTCCCATGACTAGGCATACTGCCCGGCGGTGAGCCATTGGACATTACGCTACTCTGTAGCGGGTTTACGCCATTGGTCAACAGATTACTAGTTAGTGGCATCTCTCCCCAGCTTGTCGGAATGCTCGAGTTCGGAGTCGCGGTTAAAGCATGAAATCGTGTTGTTGATGACATGTAGTTATCCGGGAAATTATTTACAAAATTTCCCAGTTTACTGGCCGGATTTTCATGACGATTGTTGTCTAAATGTTGATTTATCGTGGAAGGGTGAAGATATGAAGGTAGAGCTTTCACCGGACTAGCCGCCATTGACAGCAGACTAGGATTGACACCGACACCTAGGTAATGCTCACGAGTGGCTCCAATTAGCGAATCACTTCCACTACTGCCATGACGATGCCATCTACCAGGGTCAAAATCGGAGCTCCTATATGCCTCGACTGCTTTAGAAGAAGTCTTATAATATTCATGCCTGGATTCATCAACAGGGGGAATATCTGTCTCAACTGACATTGTTGTCGTAATTGTTGTTGTCGTCTTAAACTACAGGGATCTGAAAGAGAAAGAAATAGATCAATTTACAAAAAAGCTAAAAATGCCTTGTGAGATGGGATAAGGTGGGGTAGGGTGGGGAAAATGCCACAAAACAAATCACAAATAAATTCCTGCCAACTTGTTCGTAACTCATTCAGCCTCACAGACTATATCGGGATCTGGACATTTTGTACAATATAATAAAAATTATATTGAATATTTTGAAAGTAATCTGACTGGAAGCTGTTACTATATAATGCAACAATAGTTTCCAGTCACATTATTTACAAAATAAACAACATCTATCCAAGCAGAAACAGCTTATTTATAAATACTTAGAGAAGGGGGGTGAAAATGAGAGACAGACAGAGGATGCAGGATGGAGGGAAACAACATGCGCAGTAAGGAGGGGAGAATTAATTAACCTCTTTTAACCATTGAAATATCAGTATCTCAATTTCAAGACAAATTTACATGAAAGATGTTAAATATGTTTAAAATAAAACTAATTCACTCCCCAGTCAAATTAGTTTCAAAATATTCAAGAGGATATGCTTTACATCACAAAATATTAGTTGTTTTGGCCTGTGAATGTCAAAGAGTTAATTATTGTGGGAATATAAGTGTAGTCATTAAGATCTTTTATAAAATGGTGACTAAATATTACTATTCAAGTTACAATATATATGAGGCGAGCAGATGACAAAGTTGTCTCCCTTGATCTGTATATGAATCATTACGGGACTGATTATCTCTTCTTTGTTATTAATAAGGTAACAATACAAGGGAGGTAAATCCTGTAGGCTAATGCAGAAAGAATTTTTGTTGTCTCCCTTTTAGCTCTATTGCCATTAGATTTCTCTGGTCAATAAACCTATGATTTATTTTCTGCAAATACAGAGATATGTTGGTTCCATGGAGTAATGCTGTCCCTTTGACATATGTATATGTCAGTGATGACACTCTGCAGTCTGCAATCTGTGCAATATGGAATAGTTTCTACATACAAAATAGTCTGACATTTGGTCAATGTTGGAGCCCTCAGGATGACAAGTTATTCTTGAAATCTTTTGATAGACTTGAGGCATTGTCATCTAACTTCTGAGTTTTAACAGACGACAAATTCAGGGATTATATCTCTGGACCTGCTAAATATTCTGAAAACAATTTGACTGAAAGTTGTTGGCGGCTAAGCCACCAACAACTTTCAGTCAAACTGTTTTCAAAATATTCAGCAGGTCCAGAGTTATTGCCCATTGAAATTATTGTCTGGTGGCTTCCAGCAGCGAGACAATTATGTTCTTAGCAATGGTAGATATGAACTTTACCTAACAAGTACAACACACAACAGTTGCAACATAGTTATCTTTGTCAGAAATGTCAAATATTTGACAGACAGACAAACTCATTGTGAAACGCGACTAAAAATAGCAGATTCTTTCACCTGGACAGCGGGAATGAAAAGACCAAATACTATCAAGATCAGTTAGGTACAATTTTATTCATCGCGTAGTAATTACGCTGGTCAGAACAGAACTCTGCAGTAGTCTTGAGGGATGGTGATTCGCAGGTCAAGAGAAGACTTTTTAAAATTTACAAATGGAATGCGTGGCGCAATAATCGAGCCAGTTATTCCAGTAGCAAATTTTCAAAAGTCGTTTTCTCTTGGCCTGCAAATGGACGTTCGATAAACAGATATTTATACAAGGGCTATAAAATGCTATTTTTAGTTATGTTGTTTTTGTATTGTAACGGGAATAATAAAGATACCGCTCGAGCAGAAATATCAAGATGAAGTATTCCAAGTGAAAGCTACCTTATTGAGCAAAATCAGCAGAACTGATGGTCAGATGACAAGATGGATACATAGCTGCAAATTACACACAAATATATAGGCACAAAGCATTGGAACGAACGAACGAACAAACGAATGAATGCATGAATAAACGAATGTATGAATGAACAAATGAACAGATTTTTTAGATTGATATTTCTTTTCACCCTGTAGATTAGCTTAAGCTTGTTTATTAATGACAGTCAGAATGATTTTATGACATTCCCCTCTTTCTAATTCAGCTCGGAGAAACTTATACACTCCCAGCGACCGCATCGGAAATTGCTACATAAAAATGACAATAAGCCATAAAAAATATCCATTTTTGTAACAGAGGAGGATATAGAAACATGTATATGATGCCTAAAACGTGATGGCTCCCAAATAAATAACGGCGTTCAAATGGACACAGTGAATCATTATTCATTGTTATTCATTGCAGCCGACGATGCAGTTATGAATGTTATCCTGTTAATTTCTACATTCCCACAAAAATGGTTTTATGTGATTTAAATACAAAAACATACAAATTATTTTGAAAACAATTCCAGTAAAAATCAATGTTGCTTCTGACCGTACATAAAGGCTTTTCAATCAAATTGTTCTCAAAATAATCCAAGAACAGTCTGTAATTAATTGTGTTTATGATTTTCATAGTAAAATTGTACTGAGAAAAATCCATTTGTAGATGAAGAAAAAACTATTTTTGAAAATTTATCATTGGAAAGACTGGCTCGATAACTGAGCCATGCAGTCATTCCAGTGGTAAATTTCCAAAAAGCAAACTCTGTCTACAAGTGGACTTTATTTTTTTGTTTTCTTGAACAAATTTTCCGACGAATAGGTTAATGATACCATTACAAACTTCATTGTCCGCTGAGCTATCGCGTCTTAGGCGGGGAGCAACCTATATATTACCATGGCAACCAACCAATTGTCGGTGTACTAATAAAAAATAAAAGTGATAAATTTTTGTCTCTGCAGAGGATAAGTCGATAAAGAAATAATGTTGACCCTGATAAACGGAATCAATATTACGTTCCCGCGGGACGGGGCGGATAAATCATCGTAGCATAGTTGATGTACTAAATAAAGCATGTTCTTTACCGTTCTTTGCCTTGGAGACCTCTTACACTTCTAGTCCCAATTCACCACCACCTCCACGACCCCATAGGACACTCACTGTATCTGAACTCTTTAATTGTCAAGCCGGCCAAAACCAGCCTTGGCAGTGCTCTTGAGCAATGTCCATTTGCAGGCTAAAAGAAGACTATTTTTGAAAATTTAACACTGGAATGCCTGGCTCGATAAACGAGCCAGTCATTCCAGTGATAAATTTTCAAAAATAGTCTTCTCTTAGCCTACAAATAGACATTTAATAATCAGATATTTAGATTTTCATGACCAAATTTGACCATTAATGGGTTAATACTGTATTTTATTAACTCTGATTTCATTTTTGAAAATTTACCGCTGGAATGACTGGCTCGCTTATCGAGCCAGTCACTCATTCCAGTGGTAAATTTTCTTAAATAGTCTTCTCTTGGCCTGCAAATGGACATTCCCCAAGACCACACCACAGAGGCCAGTTTGAGCCGGCTTAGTCGTGAAAGGGTTAAGTCCAAAATTACTTCAAACGAGCGTTTCTTACATTACGTTCAAACATGTACTCACTAACATAGTGTTTGCATTGGAAACATGTTAACTTATTTATGAGGTGTAGCAATCAATTCAGCTTTTTATACTTCTACTATACTAATTAAAATTAAACATTAAAATAATATATTTTTTCTTAGGTGTGAATTTGAATTAGGTATATGAGTCCTTAGCCCTTACCACTCTGGTGTCAGTATTCTATCTTTCGCCGGGTCAATAGCAAAGAAACTGTTGTACATTTTTTAACAATTTTGTTGGACTATGTTGCTGTCTACGACAGCAACATCGTCCACCAAATTTGTTGAAAAATGAACACCAGTTCATCTCTTAATTTAATTTGAAAACTTTAAATTTTGACATCAGAGTGGTAAGGGTTAATTCAATTTTGCAACTAAAGAAATATAATAATTTATACGAAATGAGATAATCATATGCTAAGATTTATTTTGTTTCATTGCATTTTTAATATAACAACTTTAGAAGCCTCTAAAAGATTACAATAAAAAAAAATTTATTTTCAGGTATTCTTGTGAGAATGTAAGCCTTTAAATATTTAACCGTTGAAAAGACATTAATTGTCTCAATTTCAAGACAACTATACCTGTTATACAAATATGCCATGTTGGAATATTTAAAAACCAATTTGACTTGGAGCTGTTGCTGCCTAGAAACACCTCCCAGTCAAATTAGTTTTAAAATATTCCAACAAAATATGCCTTTTGCATAAAATAGATCTGGTTGTTTCCAGGGCTGTGTGCGTGCATGTGCATGCGTGCGTGCGTGCATGCGCGCGTGCGTGCGTGCATGCATGCATGTGTGTGCGTCAAGCAGCTAAAACAAATCAGGCAACTTGTTTTAAAAGGCCACTGTCATTTGGCCCTAACATCATAATGTCAGCTATACTCAATGCAAATAATTTAAATATATGACTAGTGAATGTATATTTATTTGCACAAGAGAAAGATATTTTTGAAAATTTAACACTGGAATGACTGACTATATCATCAAGCCAAGAATTGCTGTGATAAATTTTCAAATGGACATTCCCCAAGACCATTACAGAGGCTGGTTTTGGCCGACTTGACCAGAACATCATAGTTTGCGCAAGCATGGGGATTTGCATCGACTGAACATTTTAGTTAAATACTCTGAAAATAAAGACAGAAAGTGGTCAGTGCCTTAGTTCTTAACCTTTTAACACTCATATCAGCCAAAAGTGGCTCTTGCAGTGATCTTGAGAGATGGCCATTTGCAGACCATGAGAAGAAAATTTTTGAAAATTTACCACTGGAATGACTGGCTCGATAATCGAGCCAATCATTCCAGAGGTAAATTTTCAAAAATAGTCTTCTCTTGGTCTGCAAATAGATATTCTCTATGAGAAAATTTAAACTTTCTTGAACAAATTTGAAGGTTAATGAGTTAACCTGCAGTGCTTTCTATTAGATATAAGATTAGGTATTTAGATACTTGTATAGCAGACTAATTTAATTGTCAATATATATAACGTATAAATGTACACTCAAGGGCCTATGGCTTATTGTGAAAATAAATCATATCATATTCCTAACTACCATCACCCTGAAATGAGAAGAGGGTACATGATTAAGATTTGGCTCTGCATGCGCATGCATATGTGCGTACATACGTGCATGTGTGTGCATGTGACAGAGAGAGAGAGAGAGAGAGAGAGAGAGAGAGAGAGAGAGAGAGAGAGAGAGAGAGAGAGAGAGAGAGAGAGAGAGAGAGAGAGAGAGAGAGAGAGAGAATGAATGAATGAGTGTGCGTGCATGCATGCATGCGCATGTGCATGTGCGTGCATGCGTGCGTGTTTTACCTCTGGTCATCATGCCCAGTGGTAAATTTTCAAAAATAATCTAATTCTCTTGGCCTACAAATGGACATTCCTCAAGATCACTCCAGAGGCTGGTTTATAAATCAGCCAACTTCACCATTACCGGGTTAAACCTGAGCAAGAACTTGCCATCAAAGATTTTCACCATGACACACAGTTTATCATATTGACAATTATCTATGAATTTTTGTTTTTGACTCGTCGATGCTCTGACTAAGTCTAGTTGTCATTTCCAACTTTTCAATGATGGGTCAAGCTGTCAGATCGCAAGTCCAGTGACACGTATCATTGGACAGTTTGACAGGCAAGTGCTAGTGAGCCCCATTATAAAGCCCTTGTGACCATTCCATAAGCAGTCATCTATAGTACAGTATAATAATCAAAGAGCGGGGACATAGCGACTTCACATTTTTCAGTTGTCACAGTTTTAATATCATTTAGTTGAAGAGGTCAGGTTGAAGGACACGAGGAAAGGATCTACTATTTTGGGGAGTTCAGTCTCCACCCCTATTGCTATTTTACCCCTAAATAACAATGAAACCTGCTCACTACATTGCAAAACTCTGAATAAAATATTATCTCTTTAACAAACAAGGCTGCCCAAAACAGCGTGAACTACATTTCTCTTTAAAAATGTTAATTTGTAGATCAAGAGGATATTTTTGAAAATTTACCACTAGAATGACTGGCTCGATAACCATGTCAGTCATTCTGGAGAAAAATTTTCAAAAATAATCTTTTGGTCTGCAAATGGAAATTTTCTATGAGGAAATTGAAATCTTCTTGAACAAGTTTAAAGCTTAAAGTGTTAAGCTACTACAAATCATTTGGTGGTGATCAAAATTAAAACACAATTCCTTCTCGTATTCATGAAATCTAAGTACCATATTTATCCTAATTTAATTGCCCCTCCCAATTATACCACCTCACCCCCACCCCACCACCACCCCTTGTTTTTGATAAATAACTTGTGGAAAGAATCGATGTAAAACTAAGGCCTATGCCTATGGCAGCAACAGGTTCCTGTCCAATTAGTTTCAAAATATTCAACAGGTTTCTTGTGAAGGTGTTTAAAAATTGAGACACTGAAATTTCATGATTTAAAGGGTTAAACAATAGATGTCTATTATTGTCAACCGGGTAAACTCATAAAACAGCCAAATGCAATTAACACTTTTACTGCTGAATTGTCAGTTCCTACCATCATTTAGTTACCACAGTGACGATGACTAATGGTGATAATTTTGAAAACTGTTTTGCTGATAGTAATTTCCACAGCATCCAGCAACACATTTTCAATGGTTAACATAACGTCTGATGTTTTGTAAATCAGAAGTTAAGATTGAGGTGTATAAGGGTTAATGTGGCAATGAAACCTAGAAGACAGCGGCATGGTTAATCTGTTACTGTCAAATGTTAGTTTAAATTAATTTGTTTCACTTTTACACGCAAACAGGAACTCATTTTGAAAATGATGTTGCTTAAAGCCCCGACAGCAACAGCTTTCATCAACATTATTTGTGTGTATTTGGGCTTTCCAGACTATCCTCTACAATATCTTACTGACTTTTGGTATACGGGTTAAAACAATCAGAGAGTGAGTCTTTGAAGGTATTTTGCAGATTTATGTTGTGTGGAAAATGTAATGTTGATTAAATAACGAATATATTATCTTATAAATTGATTTTCTGTCCTGGAACTGTAGATATTAACCCGTTAACACACACGCTGGCACAAAATGGCTTTTACAGTAACCTTAAGAAATGTCCATTTGTAGACCAAGAAAAGTATATTTGAAAATTTACCACTAGAGTGAAAGGTGCGATAACAGAGTCAAGTAATTCCAGTGATAAATTTAAAAAAAATAAACCTCTCTTGGTCTGCAAGTGAGCGTTTTTCATGAAATATCAATTTTCCTGACCAAATTTGAAGGTTAATGATTAAAATACATCTTATTGACCTTCATGAAGTATCTAACCATGTAACCATTACACACCGGAAATAACACATTCTTTATGATTTAGCCAAATTCTTCTGTTGGATATTTTGAAACCAGTTTGACTTGCCCTGCCTATGGTAGCAACAAATTCCAGTCATTTAGTTTCAAAATATACAATAGCTTTTCTGAATTGCGACACTGGAATTTCAAGGGTTAAACTCGTGGATTGTCTGACTGCTGCAAGTAACCGAACAATAATTTCAATGCGTAATAATGCTGGACCTGTTGAATATTTTGAAAATGATTTGACTGAAAGTCATTGGTGGGTTAGCCACCAACAACTTTCAGTCAAATTGTTTTCAAAATACACAACATGTCCAGAGTTAAACCCCAAGGAAAGTGTAGAATGCAAAAGAAATGTTAAAGAAAGCAAAATACAAAATATGCAGCCAGATCGATACTGTATTACAACAACTGTTAACGAAATTATTTTCAGATAATTTACAACTTGATACACAAATAACACATCGCAACTCGACATAATACGGAAAATTATACTATCTCAACAAAACTTACATCGTACTGTATGGTTCGAGGGAAGTTTATAAGGATTTAGCATCCTCTGTTAGTTTTAGGATATTAAAATATAGTGCATTGTCGTGCATATGGAAAACTAAAATCTACTTAAAATCATGCAAGCACGCACGCACGCACACACACACTAATAGCCAGTACGTAGAAGATATGATGCAAATACACCATAAATAGAAATCATTAAAAGGCTAAATTAAAGATAAATAAATAATTAAATATTAACTATAAATAACGTATACTAAACCAACCAGATTTAATAATAGTACCATTCCATAGCTGTAACTAAAGAACGAGGTTTTAATGCTTACGCCACAAAACCAGATTTAAAAAAACCTTCAATGAAACTTGTATATACTTAGTCCCTCCCCCATATCATATTACCCATAAAACATCTGTGGGTTGCATTATAGTGTAAGTTCTCAATTTAAATGTTTAGCAAAACCTGTCTAAAGAGTCCACCTAATGGAGCAAAATACCTAGTCACTATAAACATGTGGTGTCTTAATACAAGTAATTAGCTAAGGATATGCCTTTTGGAGCCAAAAGTGTGTGGTCCTTAAAACAGGTGGTCTTATGACCACCTGTCTTAAAGAACCACAATTTTTTGGCTCCAGAAGTGAGGTAATAACCTGAACAGGTTTTGACATGTCTTGATGATTCAAGAGATATTATTTTACATATTAACATATTTAATGCCTCATAATAAGATATTCGTCATACATCAAGACAGTGATATATCTATATCTATGTGCAAGAAAAACGTGCCACGAATATCATAGTATCCTTGCTAATATTAGCTAGAAGAATACCATGACTAGGAATAAAATTTTGCCAATTTATTGCCAAGTTTTATTGAAATTTATTATCAAGCTTTTTCTGTGTGTGTTATATGGATCGACCTTAAATTATATGGGTACAATGTCAAAAGATATATATATTTATTTTTTTAGGTGGGTGTGTATGTATGGTGATGGGGTGGAGGGGGATTCAGATGTTACACATGCACTCACACACCCACCATGCTCAGCCACCTGCCCACTCACTCAGTCCCCTCATTTCCTGCCAACCATGTAGTTCATGGTTTGACCATGGTTGACCATGATTTTTTTACTCAACTGACCATGGTCCCAGTGACCACATAAGCATGGTCAGGAGAACATGTTATCATGGTCGTACATGGTCATTGCAGCGCTATCCCTATTGACAATGAAATCATGGTCAATTCAGGGTTGGATCTGACATTTTATCAATTTTCAGTCCCATCTTTGACCATGACCATGGTCACTGCAAAATTTCAATGTTATATCTATTGACAATGAAATCATGGTCGAGCGGGTTGTCAGATATGTGACATTAGTTTTTAAAATTTTCAGTCTCTCCTTGACCACGATATATCATGGTCGACCATAGTTAGTCGAAAATATCAATGTTATTCCTATTGGCAGTGATATCATGGTCAGTTTATTGATAGATATGTCAGCAATATTTTCAACAATTATCAAAGTCCTTTATTGACCATGTTATATAATGATTGAAGATGGTCACTGAAGAATTTCAATGTTATTCCTATTAACAGTGATATCATGGTCACTATGTTACTTAATATCTAGATAAATATTACTGAAGAACAATTATTGAACTTAAAAGTCTTAAAATATCACTAAACTGCTCTTGAATATTTTCTGGAACAACTGAAGAACGGTTTCTAAACTTTAAAGTGCTTAAAAGGCCCTTTTTAAAACTGTTTTTGAACATTTTCAGGAACAATTATTTGACCGTGGTCGACCATGTTTTGACCATGGTCGATGTAATTTAATAAGGGAGGCAACTCTTTCACTGAAAACAAGTTTCTTTTTGCATTTAAAGTCTAGAATAATTTTAATTATTCTATTTCACATACATTATGTAATCATCATTAATTATGACATTTGAATAGTAAATGGCATATACTAGAAACATACGGGAAGTAATATACACATTGAATTCTTGTATACACTTGCAACTCTTTCACTGAAAACAAGTATCTTTTTGCATTTAAAGTCTAGAATAATTTTAATTATTCTATTTCACATAAATTATGTAATCATTAATTATGACATTTGAATAGTAAATGCCATATACATAGAAACATACGGGAAGTAATATACACATTGAATTCTTGTATACACTTTATTTCAAACAATGCCAATGTAGGCTAGCCATTCCAAAATTTTCATAGTTTTTTATATCTATAAAGTTTTGACCAATATTTTATATCTTCATGGCTATTGCCATCACTCATGACACTGCTTACAATGTTGTAATCCAAAAGACCAAAGTACATATAGTACAGTCTAGCACACTACACTTTTTGAGAAAATTGGAGCTGTATTTCTGACCAATGGTCAACTATGGCAGCAAATTCAGACCATGGTTGAGCATGCAGGTTAAATGGCACCACAGTCAGACCATAGTCACCATTCAAACTATGGTCATTCAGGTCATGGTCAAACCATGTTGTTTGACCATGGTCTGAATGACCATGGTCTGTCACCGACCATCAAACATGGTTTTATCATAGCCATGAGAAATTTGTTGATCATGGTCGACCATCGTCTGACTTGGGGAGGGGGGGGGGGCATTTAACCTGCATGGTCAATGATGGTAATTCATGGTCATTGACCATGGTTTGACCATGGTCAAAAGGTTAGAAAAACAGGATGATGCTTCGCACGCACCCACAGACATGCCTTTTACAACAAATATGACACTTCATCGCTAGACTATTATAATGAGTTTTATGACTAGTACAATATCCTGGTTGTATATACATTAAGGGGAGAGTGTTTTTGGAAATTTATAAAATCATATGATTGGCTCCTAAATAAAGCGCCAATCTCAACATTTGCAAAGTGCATTTTCACTTCCTTATTAACTGTACATCTGCTCAATTTCTGCATCTTCCTGCTGAATTTCTGCAGACTACATTTTCCATGAGATTTAACTCTGGATATGCTGAATATTTTGAAAACAATTTGACTGAAAGTTGCTGGTGGCTAAGCGACCAACAGCTTTCAGTTAAATTGTTTTCAAAATAGTCAGCGGGTCCAGAGTTATTGCCTATTGCATTATTGGCTGGTGGCTTGCAGCACTCAGATAGTTAGATAAAGGTCATTGTTTTCAGCGATACAGAGTTATCTACCTTGATATATGTATAATCGCCAGTAAAGAACAAAACATCCAATTCTCAATCTTAGAATTAGGCCAGGCTGTCAATCAGCCCTAGCAAGGGAGATAATCAAGTCAGCACTACAAAACATTAGCTAATTATAGATAACGTGGAAATCTTTGAAATATTACTTTAATAGCACATATCAATATTATGTGTATCAATTCTCGGGTAATTGCTCACAGTCATATTTGGCTATTAACCCTTTAACACTCATATCAGTCAAAAAAGCCTTCTGCAGTGCTCTTGAGAAATGTTTATTTGTAGAGAAGAGTATTTTTGAAAATTTATCACTGAAATGACTGGCTCAATACACGAGCCAGTCATTCCAGTGGCAAATTTTCAAAAAGAACTTTCTCTTGGCCTGCAAATAGTTGTTTAATAAGTAAATTTTTAAATTTTTTGAACAAATTTAGTCATTAAAGTAACCATTTAACACTCAGGTTAGCCCAAATCGACGCCTGCAGTGCTCTTTAAAAATGTCCATTTGTGATTTGAATGATAAATTTTCAAAAATAATCTTCTCTTGATCAATGAATGGACTTTTTCTATGATAATATTGAAATTTTCTTGAGCAAATGTGAGTGAAGATTATATGTTTAATATATCGTGTGAATGCTGTCTATTCTAGGCAACTTTAACAGTGATCTTAGACCGTAACCTACTTAAATATAATTTCTCTCTGGCTCGCTTCATTCTTTCAAATAAAAATTATTTAAAAACTACATACATATTGTATAAAGAATCAGTATACTTACATAAAATCCTGCCATTTCTAAAATGAAATTTTAAATATAAAATCATTTAATTACGACTATGAAATAGCTTCGCACATTTATTCAAAGCTTATAGGTCGAAACATAAAACATATTAGTATATCTAGTACTATCAACTACAATACGGCTTTATTGTAGATAAAAGCTCTTAAAACTTTTTATCAATCATACATAGTCAAATATGGCTAAAGCGAATTAACCTCCGGACAGGCATGAACTGATAAAAAAAAGAGATTTTTTAGTTGGCCTCGTAAGATATGACCATACAGCATCGACTATCTTATCCAAAATTGACAACAAAAAAATCTTTTAATAAACAGATTAATGATGGGAGTTTAGCCATAGTAAAACATTCTAGATTTTTTTTATCATTGTTATCTATTGCCAGGTTGTTTTACTCATAGGTCAACAAGTTTAGTGGACATTGGTCAAGTAATACTTGTGCTGTTGACTTGCATACAATTAAATTAAGATTTCATTGAAGAATGAAAACTGGTATCGTTATACATTCTGAAAACAGTTTGCTGAAAGACTGTGCGGTTATAAACAGCGAAAGCTTTCAGCAATGTTGTTTTAAGATGAATACCATTTGAAGGTTTATGAAATCAATAGCTAGATTCAGGAGCATTATTTTAACTGTCTGCCCAGTGAATTTCTGCAGACTACATTTTCCATGGGGTTAAACTCTTGATATGCTGAATATTTTGAAAATAATTTGACTGAAAGTTGTTGGTGGCCAAGCCACCAAGAACTTTCGGTCAAATTGTTTTCAAAATATTCAGCTGGTCCAGAGATATTGCCCATTGAAATTATTGTCTGGTGGGTTGCAACAGTCAGACAGATAAACATGATTGTGACCACGTAGGTATCGCTAGGTATCGCGTGAAAAATACAACTGATTACTACATGCTGGTAATTGAACTTGTCTTAGGCTAAAGATGAACAAGTGTTAAAGCACAAATGACATTACGCTTAACACTTTGATGGTCAAGTACGCCAAAACCAACCTTTGCAATGATCTTGTAGAATATGCATTGGTAGGCCAAGAGAAGACTATTTTAGAAATTTTACCACTGAAATGATTGGTCTGATAATCGAGCCAGTCATTCCAGTGTAAAATTCTCAAAAATTGTTTTCTATTGGACTGCAAATGGACATTCACTTAGCATAAAATTAAACTTTTTGATAATTCTTGATCACGAAAAGGCTAAATATATGGGTTGGGGTGACGTCAAAACCTAACATGGAGGAACATTTTAAAATTTACTTTAAACCAGACCAGTAGTTTTCAGCCCAGACAAACAAATATATAATAATGCCCTTCGACCTTTTTAACTTCATTCAGCTATAATGTATTAGGTGTTCTGCAATATATTATATGCTTCGCTAAAATTTGGAATTAATATACAAGCTTTTTCATGGTCATTGGAGAAATATACTACAGCAGATTTATTACACATGCATTGATAAATCAGTCATAACCAATCATAAAATAGTTTTATTTTATCAAATCTTCTAGTAAGACTTCATAAAACAATAAAACTCTACCATCATAAAATTGAATGAAAAATACTACAAAAGACAAAAGCAAATGCTATCAACAAGGACAATAATAAGTTATATGCCCCTGACCTTTAAAAGCGTGATTAAATACTATATCAATTCTCGTTTGAAGATCCTTGCATTTTTCCAACTTAGCGGATTCGGCAATGTGCTTTAGCAGAACTCTTAAACTTTTAACACTCGAATTCATTCAAGAAAATTTTTACTTTCTCATAGAAAATGTCCATTTGCAGACCAAGAGAAGACTATTTTTGACAATTTACCACTGGAATGACTGGCTCGCATATCCAGCCAGTCATTTCAGTGGTAGAATTTTCAAAAATGGTATTCTATGGGTCTGCAAGCAGACATTTATCAAGACATTGAAGAAGCTGTTTTGGCTGGTAGTAAGTGTTAAAGGGGTAACTGTGCTATGTTATATATATCTAGCGGGTGATTTAAGGAATGGGATATAGAATGTGTTTGTTTTGAGAAATTACTGCTTAAAGTTATTAAATTTAACGCTGCAATAACAATGGGTTATCACAGGGTCTAAGGTATTAATCAAAGTTAGAATTACATTTGAATTTTTTTTTCCCTTAGTCACTGTCTATTTGCGAGCCAAGAGTCAAGACGATTTTTGTAAATTTGCCACTGGAATGACTGGCTCGATTCTTCAGTGCTAAGATTTTGAAAATATTCTTTTCTTGGCCTGCAAATGGAGAATTCTCGAGAACGCTACAAAGGCTGGTTTGGGCCAGCTTGACCTTTTAATCCTCGAATTTGTTCACGAAAATTCCAATTTTCTCATAGAAAATGTAATTTGCAGACCAAGAGAAAACTATTTATGAAATTCTGGCTTGGTTATCGAGCCAGTCATTCCAGAAGTAAAATTTTCAAAAATAGTCTTCTCTTGGTCTGCAAATGGACATTTCCCATGACCACTACAGAATCCGTTTTTGGCTGATATAAGTGTTAATGGTTAAGGTTTATTGAAATAATTTACTGCAGATAGATGACATAGCAGGAATACAGCGACGCCATGTGTCATATTGAACTTAACCCTTGCACTACTGTAAAACTGATGCAACAAAGCTCTTTAGCACCTAACCAATGTTATGGTGGATATTTTGAAATTAATTTGCCTGGAAGTCATTGCTTGCCTAGTCATAACTGGTTTCCAGTTCAAATTCTTTTCAAAATATTCAACCGTTTTCTTATTTTAGATTGCCTCGAGATTACGATTTAAAGTCAACCTACCTATGTATTTCATCAGTGAGGGTTAACACACTAATGCACATATTTACTTATTGAATGTTCATTTGATGGACATGAGATGATTATTTTTTAAAGTTTACTCGTGGAATGACTAGCTCGGATATCCGAGCCAGTCGTTTCAGTGGTAAATTTTCAAAAATAGTCATCGCTTGGCCTGCAAATGGGCAGTCAATAAGCAAATATTTTCGGATTTCTGAACAATTTTGACCATTTTAACCAGGGTTAAATTAATTAAATAAATCCTAGCTTAATATCAATGGTACATTATTCCATGCATATTTATTTTAGGTACTTTATAGTATTTAAAGTTCAAGCTACAGAGATAACAAATTGACAAACAAATATTTCCTCTATCAAAACCCACCTCCATCCCACCCCACACCCACACACATGCAAGCACACATGCACAACACACCCACATCCCCTGTAGTCATACTAACTGGACCTTGCAGGAAGATTATTGACAAACACTGGTGTCAAAATCACATTTTAGCTGATAACCCAGATATATGCAACAAAACAATTGACATGTATATTCATGAACGCATGCACGCACATGACACGCACATGCACACACACACACACACACACACACACACACACACACACACACACACACACACACACACACACACACACACACACACACACACACACACACACACACACACACACACACACACACACACACACACACACACACACACACACACACACACACACACACACACACATTTCTATCTTCGTATTAGTGTTATTTTTATTTTGTAAACTGACATATTTGATTCAAAATTCTGGTATATATTAATTAAATGTTATCAACAATATTTATCTGATACTGCGCTACAAAGCCCCTAATTTGTCTATATTACTTCCTAGTCAAAATTCTCTAAGTTGACCATCAGAAAACATTAAAAATATTTCAGGCGGATCATTTAAGCCTGTTGTTAACCAACCGTTCAATCCTCAAATTTGTTCAAAAGAATTTAAGTTTTCTCATAGATAATTATCCATTTGCAGACCAAGCGAAGAATAGTTTTGAAAATTTATCACCGGAATGACTGGCTCGGTTATCGACCCAGTCATTCCAGTGATAAATTTTCAAAAATAATCTCCTCTTGGTCCACAAGTAAATTTGTTTTTGGGAGGCTTGAGTCTTAGTGTTAACGTTTTTTATTCTAAATTCTCAGTAAACTTGCTTCAAGAAAATAATTCAAATCAAATCTCTAATGAGTATTCTGAAAGCCAAAAGTTATATTAAAAGTTGTTGCTGCTTTTGCCAGAAACAACATTCAATCACATGCTTTTCAATTTAGCATTGGAATACGTTACCTCTCTGGCAGATAAATTCCCTGCATCTGAATCTCTGATGGCAAACGCACAGGAAAGCTGTTGAATATTTTTGAAATATTTTGAAATTAATATGACTGGAAGCCTTAGGCAGCAATGGCTTCCAGCGTTCCAGTCATCTTAATTTCAAAATATTTAAAAAAAAATACTATACGTCATAAAGAATTTAACTTTCATGGATTTGTCGCTAAAGTGGTTAATATATTCATATAATATCTTCACACAATTCAGCATAAAACCTGTTACTCAGCTATACTATCTAGATGAAACAAACATGATTATGTAATAAACTGACCAATTTATCAGATGACCTCTGAGTGACCACTTAATACACCACCTTCATAAACAACCATGATATTGGTTGGTTAGGAATTTTTGCCTGGTCAAGTGGACATATTTAATACAATGACAATCCACCACCACCCACCCCACCCTCCATCTAGAGCACCCTTCAAAATGTTACATCTGGTCAAGAAAGGTCAGTTTTATGATAAGGCTGTAATCCACTAATCAGCATTTTATGCACACATGATAACATTTTCATGTTGCATAACTGACCACACACTCACACACCCCACCATCACCACCCAGTGTGGACACAGATAAGCCTTTGCTCTTTACCTACAGCACACAAGCTTTATGTATACTTTAAAAGTATTTTCATTGCATTTACTACACTTCATATCCATAAACACCTGTTGAATATTTTGAAAGCAATTTGACTGAAAGTTATGTCTGCCTTAGGCAGCAATAACTTTCAGTCAAATCATTTTTGAAAATAGTCAACATGTCTGAATCATAATCATGCGTCTTCCATTAAACAATGTGTCTGGGAATTAATCATAAAAAGAGTTAAATTTTCAATAAGTCCTTATCTTTTCAAAGTGTGATGCAATTTTTCTGCTTTGTAATAAGGGGTTTAACATAAATACCTAATCATAAGATTTATTTCGATGTTTTTTCAACTAAATTTAGATCACAGGTACCCCTGTGTGCATGCGTGAGTGAGTATGCATATATGTGTAACTATACACCCTTATTATTCAATTCGTATTGAGATGTTTTTATATGGCTATAGTAATGCATCCATTCCATCATTCTTTTATTTTCTCACTCGTTCGTTTGTTCATTCATCCATCCATATGTTCAGTTGTTTGTTCCTTTGTACCTTCACCCATCCATTTATTGTTATTCAATTCATTTACTCATCATCTATGTCTTTTCGCTGTGACTTGCAACTAGTAAAAGTCCATCTGTCAGTCGGTACCGAAAAGACAGATATGTAGATGGAAGAGTTGCAGGCAGCTGCAAATGATGGATGGACAGACAGACAGGTTCGCACAGATGAACATGCAATGACATCATGTCTAAAGTGCCCACCCAATAGAACACAAGCAATGGCTGATGTCCAATCTGTCACTCAGGTATATGATGTCATAATCACTTGTCACATGTAGGCTGACATCACAATAATTATTGACAGAAATACTCTGTCATAAACTTGGAATAGTCCGCTAGTTGTATGAATTATATGTCTTTACTATTTAAAATATTCTGTTGAATATTTTGACACCTAAAATTGACTGGGTGCCCAGGCAAATTAGTCCCAAAATATTCAACCGGTTAGCAGCCATTGTTACCAAGAAAGTGAAAATCTATGAATTCAGGAGTCAAAGTATATAAATTGATCCCAACATGTGCAAACCATGGGCGGATATTTCCTAGAGATGGGCGGGGCAAAGCTAGAAGTGGATTCACCCATTAGGCCCTTCATACAGGTGGTTTAAACATAGGATATGCCTTTTGGAGCCAAACAAAATATTTTATTGATGAAGATTGGTAAAGAAACACTTTGCTTAACCATTTAAGCCTTGAATATGCTCAAGAAAATTTCAACTTTTTCAAAGAAAATATCAATTTGCAGACCAAGAGAAGACTATTTTTGAAAATCTATCACTGGAATGACTGGTTCGGTTATCGAACCAGTCATTCCAGTAATAAATTTTCAAAAATAGTCTTCTCTTGGTCTGCAAATAGACATTTCTCCAGAGCACTGCGGAGGCTGTTTTTGGCTGATGCGTGTTAAAGGGTTAGACTATGCACATTCGTATTCAAAATTTTTTTCACTCCAATTAGAAATAGATAGTGTGATTCCATATGTCCATATGCGTAACCTGTCCTAATCCGAATCCAATCACATGTAGTGATTTTATTCGGATACGAACAGCATTCAGATGTGGAATTCCTTGAAAATGACATTATTATTGCATCATTCATGGGTTTTCTCCAAAATCGACATGCTATTATTCTGTACATGTGGTCCAAAATAAAGTTAAATTCATATTAAGCGTGCTGGAATGTGAAAGGCTGATAAAATTATTTCAAAAATATACAAGCCTCTTCAATGCCAGCAATCCAGAACATAGACACCAATTTCAAACACAGATCAGGCACGTAGCCGGTGGTGGTGGTTGGTGTGGTAGAGGTGATGGTGGTTGGTGTGATAGAGGTAGTGGTGGTTGGTGTGGTAGAGGTGATGGCGGTTGGTGTGGTAGAGGTGATGGTGGTTGGTGTGATAGAGGTGGTGGTGGTTGGTGTGGTAGAGGTGATGGTGGTTGGTGTGATAGAGGTGGTGGTGGTTGGTGTGATAGAGGTGGTGGTGGTTGGTGTGATAGAGGTGATGGCGGTTGGTGTGGTAGAGGTGATGGTGGTTGGTGTGGTAGAGGTGATGGTGGTTGGTGTGATAGAGGTAGTGGTGGTTGGTGTGGTAGAGGTGATGGCGGTTGGTGTGATAGAGGTAGTGGTGGTTGGTGTGATAGAGGTGGTGGTGGTTGGTGTGATAGAGGTGGTGGTGGTTGGTGTGGTAGAGGTGGTGGTGGACATGGTAGAAGTAGTACTAGTAGTAGAAGTAATAGTAGTGGCAGCAACCGCAAGGACAACAGCAATGGAGGCAGCAGCAGTGTTGGCGGTAGTAGTAGTAGTAGTAGTAGTAGTACTAGTAGTAGTAGTAGTAGTAATAGTAATAGTAATAGTAATAGTAGTAGTAGTAGTAGTAGTAGTAGTAGTAGTAGTAGTAGTAGTAGTAGTAGTGGTAGTGGTTGTGGTTATCCACTTGATTGGCCTAGAATTTAATCAAATCACTGCTTTCGGACATGTATACACATACATACAAATGGAATCGCTCATTTGGATATGCATACAGATACACTTACGCATACACGTTAATGAAATCCTAGCTTAATGAATGTCCATTTGCAGTCCAAGAGAAGGCTATTATAAGTTGAAAATTTACAACTGGAATGACTGGCTCGGTTATCAAGGCAGTCATTACAGTAGTAAATTTTCAAAAATACCATTCTCTTGACCCGCAGTTTGGACATTTCAAAAGACCATTGTGGAAGCCATTCTTTACCGACTTGACAACTAAGGGGTTAGTTAATACATGTGGCCTTTTGATCCCTGTCTTAAAGAACCACCTCATAGGTTCCAAAAGGCAGGTGGTCATTAAAGCAGGTTTCAATGCATACAGCTTTATATACATATACATATATACATATATATATATATATATATATATATATATATATATATATATATATATATATATATATATACATGCTGATAAACAAGAAATATTAGGAATTTACAATAATATTTATTTGCTTAATTATTTTAATTTTAAAAAGATTTAAACTTTAAACTTACTTGTGACAATCAAACAGAACTTTATACATGAAGTGATATTTAAACTTAAAAACACTCTAAATTCAAATAATTAATATGCAAAATGTATTTTTAACGCATTGTGTCACTTGACAAGGTCAAAAAATTTTAAAAGATTTGTGATCATTCCTAATAAAATCTTTTAGACTACATCCTGTTTTTATCAATTTAATTCCAAAGAAATACCCGTAAAAATCCAAAATAGAATTCACGAAAATTCCAATTAAAACACTTCCTCTCGCTGAATAACTTTTTTGTTATTTAATAGCCGATTAAAAACATGTGTTAGAAATAACGGTGATACAATAAACGTCAATAAAATATATATCCTGTTTCATTGCACATTGGCTGGAGGGGAACGAAAGGGGGAGGGGGAAGAGGGGCATATGTAAACAAATAAAAGGATTGATATATATATATATAATATATATTGTTATCTTAATATACAGAACCATGCATGTACATAGGAATTTATCATCTTCCTCTAGGAGTCCAAGGTAACCATAGTTCTGCTAAATTTCTACAAATCAACTACTTAGGTATTTTAGGTGGATGATTAATTTTGAGAATGGTGGGGCTGAAAAGTGTTGCTGTCTCTGACACCTTTCAGCTGCGCCATTCCCAAATTAAAAAGCTCGCGCAAACTACTTCTATGATCTAACTAATACAATTAAATCCTGCATTCAGAAGGATAACTGTTAAGTATTTAATCCTCTCAGACCAGAAATGATAAATTCCTTATGATAAGAAAGATTCTGTTGAATATTTTTAAAGTAATTTGACTAAGAGATGCTTCTGCCTATAGTGCAAATTCAGTTACTATATGGTAGTAACATGTTGCAGTTAAATTAATTTCAAAATAATGAACAGCTTTCCTGTATAGTTATCAAGAAATTGAGATAGTGAGAATTTGCTGGTGTAATGGGTTAAGATGGCCACAGGATGAGTCAGTGTTGATGAACATAGCTAGCTGTTGTTGTTTTACAGTGATTAAGTCCTTACAGGATACAAAACAATATCCTAGTGAGATTATATAGTCTGAAGCTAACCCCCCCCCCCCACGATACACCTTCCCCACCCCATGGCCCATCCCCCACCCACACACTCCAACCACTTATGCCTGTGGACTTAGTGATAAATTTAAAAGTCCCTTGATGTCAACCTATAACCTAGGTATTTCAAGGATGGTCAAATAACATATAATATCTCACACTCATATCCCATTTTGTTGTATTATGGAGAGAAGATGGATAGATGAATGGATGGCATTGCCGCTTACTGAATTTTGCTGCCATTGTCATTGATATTGCGATGAAAGCCTTAATTTGCGTAATTGGAACAACTATATGCTTTGTCGCTGATTTGCCGCTGATAAATAGCTGTTACAATGCTTCAGCAATACATTGGCCCTATCATACTGCAGCAGCCTCTTTGCCACTGCTTTGTCGCTGCTATGATCCACTGCCATGCAGCCGAAAGTCAAGAGGGTCTCAATGGAGGGGTCCAACGTGTCACTCAAGTTTATGATGTCATAACCAATTAGATCAGAAAATATGTAACGAATGACGTATGTCAGGGTCTGTCATGAACACTGAATACTACTTCAAGTGTATGAATTGAATGTCTACTATTAAATAAACATTCTGGTGTATATTTTGAAAACTAATTTGACTGGACACTGTTGCTGCCATAGTCAGCAACAGGACCCAAAGAAATTAGTTTCAAAATATTCAACAGTTTACCAGTATATATAGGTACCTTGATATTGGGATTATGGGAATTCAGGATTCTATCAATTCCAGCAGAGAAAACGTGTGGGTGGAGCCTAGCTAGGGATGGGTGGAGCCTAGCTAGGGATGGGTGGAGCCTAGCTAGGGATGGGTGTGGCATAGCTTAAGAGATGTATCCCTCTATTGGCATTTATATATATATATATATATATATATATATATATATATTCTGACACAAGCAAAACGGTTAGACAGATCTGATAGACATAGCCCAGTCAGTTAACCCTTTAATGAAAAAGTCAGAACTGGACTCTGTAGTGGTCTTGAGCAATATCCACTTACAAGCCAAAAGAAATCTATTTTTGAAAGTTTACCACATTATCGAAAACAGCCATCCCAGTTGGAAATTTTCAAAAATACATTTCTTGTGGCCTAAAATCTTTTATAGACATTGACTTACAGTAAAACGTTTAATTTTCCTGACAAATACTGACCATCAAAGGGTTAAAAAGGGTTAAATCGTAAGTGTCAAAAAGTACTTTATGACAATTGAACGAATATCCAAAATGAGCTTGAGCAAACGGAAAATTTAATATGGACTTTGTCCATAATACTAAACAAGCCTCTTTTTTTTATCAGTTCAAGGAAAACTTTGGATATATATATATATATATATATATATATATATATATATATATATATATATATATATCACTACTGGTGTCCGCTCTGGACTGCTCATTGTCCACAGTGAACAGGGGATGGGGGCTATGTGGCGGTTTAATTCAACAGTTGTCAGTTCACATGATCACGACTTTGGAATCTGTCCTTTCAAGATGACAAGGGTCATTTAGAAAATATATTGTGGGTCGAGTGTGTTTGCGCAAACAAATAAACTGACAATCCGAGATACGATATAAAATATGAATTCGAAAACATTCGTACTCATCGTTAAATTGCAGAGGTGCTGTTATTTTTGACGTCTTATCATGGATCAATCAGGCCGATATCAGTGGGTGTTATTAATCTGGGAAAGGTTCAATGTCACGTTCTTTATTAAGTGATACTTTTTTGGTCAGTTTAGAATATGTTATACTCTTTTAATAAATCAATTTAAGGGGAGAGTGTCACAAATTTGTAAAGATAATTTTAATTGTCACGGTTCTTCCATACTCTAATGATGAGCATGGCATATGATGTTATTTACAATATGCTATATATGCTTAGAGGCCAACAAGTGAACCAGATCTATGGATGACATGGTGGCAGTAAAACTATCAGCAGAATTATGGCTGCGCATCTATCAAAGTGGCCAAAGTGAAGACCGCACCAAATGAAGCTGGGAACGCAATAACATTCTGCACCAAATCAGCGAACGCTTAAAAGATCTTGCTATTCACCAAGCAGACACCCTAGAAGATGAAATTACTGCCATGGATGACTGTCACAAAATGTTTCGGGCCGCCCAAGCCCTGCGAGTTACTGACTCCACACCACCACTCACTGTACACCACTCAGAAGGGCACTTTATCGGACAGACCAGAGCAAAGGCGAGGTAATTTGAGAATGGTTCAAGGAACAGTTCACTGACCATGATGACCCCAGGCCATTACTTAACATAAGTTGAGAAGGCACTTAAAGCCATGAAAGAATGGCAATGCACCTGGACTCATGGCATGAGCAATGAACTATTCAAATACGCAAGTGACATTATCTCAAAACTGATAATGTACCTAATTAATTCAGCTTTTATGCACCACATTCCTATCATGATGTAGACCAAGGACCTTATTATGCTAGTCAAGCACAAGAAGGCACCTGCACTCACCACCCCCCCACCCCCCTCCCCACCTCCTGCCCAATCTGTGACCCATTGCACTCGTCAAAAGCATATGGAAAATCCTATCCAATGTTACTCTATGTTGCATCTGAGACAAGATAGATGACTTCACCGGATCATGTCAAAGTGGCTTCAAACGTGGACAGAGCTGTGCAGACATTGTATGAGCTCAACGCATGCTTGTGTCAGTACTCATGTCCAAACACTGGGATTTCCACAAAATGGGCATTGACATGTCATGAACCTTCGACACAATTAAATGCTCAAAGAACTCAGATGTACTATGTGAGGCCAGTTGCAATGAAGATGAGTTACGACTAGTGAGACTACTACTTGTAAACACCAAGCCGAGAGTACGAGTCAAGTCAGTGAAGTCTGTAGAGTTTGAGACACCAATCGGCTCCCAAAAGGGAGATGGTCCAATCCCCTGTGCTTTTCACCTGTTACCTTGATGCTGCATTGAAATGTGTTAAAAAAAATTCCACAAGAACAAATTCACCATTGGCCATACTGGGTATGCCACTAGAGATGGAATAGGCCGATGAAGTGGAAAAGAAACCCCTTGACGAACTTTTCACAATAGCTGGCAGGAAACCAAACATTGAGAACCTCTTTATGAATGAATCATTCACCCACATTTAATATAATAAAAAACTTTTATCTACAAAGCATGAACCCAAGAAAATGACGATCCAATTCGTGGCAGCAAACCAAGAAGGAAAAGTAAAATCCTGGGCCCTCTGCTTTGTAGGACTGCTGAAATTACTGCATGCTGCATCATGGGGAACATAGCTTTCCTGTCCTTCTTGAAAATATGGAATCGTAGATCAAAGATTCCTTTGACAAAAAGACAATGTGTGTACAATGAAACCTGCGCATCCTTGATGCTGTATAACTGTAACAGCTGGGCAGCTCCAAAGGCATCTCCGGACAAGCTTGATGACTGCCACTGCAAACACCTACGCACCATCGCTCAATGGCCATACAAATTAAGAATGGACATAAGGACGCTAAGGACTTTGGCTTAGGACAAGACACAGTGGACAAAAGTGATGGTCTGATTGCAGCTGTAAGATGTTTCTACTCCGACAGCCCAAGAATACACTAATCATCATATATGTCTAGAAGATGCTCTTAGTTATAATTTCCATTAGCCGATTAATCACTGACAAATTCCTGAAAAATGTTATTCTTTACAATATTAAACTTAGTCTATTGAATATTTTGAAATTACATAATTGCTTCCGGTTAATATCCATGCGCAGTCAAAGAGATAAATTAACCAGTCACTCAAGTGATACATTTTAATCCTTCAATGGACAAGCCGGCCAAAACCAGCCTCTGTACTGGTCATGGGGAATGTCCATTTACAGGACAAGAAGAAAATTTTTGAAAATTTTGCACTAGAATGCCTGGCTCGATAAACGAGCCAATCATTCATGGTAAATTTTCAAAAATAGCCTTCTCTTGGCCTGCAAATGGACATTCAGTGAGTCAATATTTTCATTTGCTTGACTAAATTTGACCAGTAAAGGGTTAGACAAGAGGCCCAACAAGGGGCCTGTATCGCTCACCTGGAACATTGACATTCAAGTAGAGCCATATCAATTGTTGTCAGAAATTCAACAGCTTAGATGGCCAGAAATAATTTAAGTTTGAAATTCACAAATTGTAGCTGGAGATAGATACCCCCATATAGCACATGCACATCTTCATGTCGTAATGATAACACTTACCAAGTTTTAAAAGAATCGCAGCTAGACTGTAGGAGGAGTTGCGTTGACAAGAAATGATTGACAATGCAGTTTATGTATCAGCTTTAAGATATTTAAAGGGTGATAACTCTGCAATGAATAATTCTTTGGCCACCAAAAAAGCACATGCACATCTGCACATGATACTGATAACGTTGACAACATTTTAAGTTAATCCATTGAGACCTCTAGGAGTTGTGTTGACAAGAAATGATTGTCAGAGATGGACAGACCGACAGATGGACAGACAGATGGATGTACAGGTATATGGATAGCACATGCACATCTTCATGTCGTAATGATAACACTTACCAAGTTTTAAAAGAATCGCAGCTAGACTGTAGGAGGAGTTGCGTTGACAAGAAATGATTGACAATGCAGTTTATGTATCAGCTTTAAGATATTTAAAGGGTGATAACTCTGCAATGAATAATTCTTTGGCCACCAAAAAAGCACATGCACATCTGCACATGATACTGATAACGTTGACAACATTTTAAGTTAATCCATTGAGACCTCTAGGAGTTGTGTTGACAAGAAATGATTGTCAGAGATGGACAGACCGACAGATGGACAGACAGATGGATGTACAGGTATATGGATAGCACATGCACATCTTCATGTCGTAATGATAACGCTTACCAAGTTTTAAAAGAATCGCAGCTAGACTGTAGGAGGAGTTGCGTTGACAAGAAATGATTGACAATGCAGTTTAAATATCAGCTTTAAGATATTTAAAGGGTGATAACTCTGCAATGAATAATTCTTTGGCCACCAAAAAAGCACATGCACATCTGCACATGATACTGATAACTTTGACAACATTTTAAGTTAATCCATTGAGACCTCTAGGAGTTGTGTTGACAAGAAATGATTGTCAGAGATGGACAGACCGACACATGGACAGACAGATGGATGTACAGGTATATGGATAGCACATGCACATCTTGATGTGGTATTGATAATACTTACAAACTTACAAAAGAATCGCAGCTATACGGTAGGAGGAGCTGCGTTCACAAGAAATGATTGGCAATGCAGTTTATGCATCAGCTTTAAGATATTTATAGGGTGATAAATTTGTAATGAATAATTTTTTGGCCATGAAAGAAGCACATGCACATCTGCCCATGATACTGATAATGTGGACAAAATTTTAAGTTACTCCATTGAGACCTCTAGGAGGAGTTGCGTTGACAAGAAATGATTGTCAGAGATGGACGGAAGACAGACGCACATACATACATTTTGGAGAGACGGATCGACATACAAGATTATGGATAGCACATGCACATCTTCATATGGTAATGATAACACTTACCAAGTTTCAAAAGAATCGCAGCTAAACTATAGGAGTTGCGGTGACAAGAAATGGTTGGCAATGCAGTTTATGTATCAGCTTTAAGACATTTAAAGGGCGATAACTCTGCAATGAATAATTTTTTGGCCGCGAAAAAAGCACATGCACATCTGCACATGATACTGATAATGTGAACAAAATTTGAAGTTTATCCATTGAGACCTCTAGGAGGGGTTACGTTGACAAGAAATGATTGTCAGAGATGGACAGACAGATGGACATACATACATTTTGGACAGACGGCTGGACATACAGGTTTACAGATAGCAGATGCACACCTTCACATGGTCATGATAACACTTACCAAGTTTCAAAAGAATCGGAGCTAAATTGTAGGAGGTGCATTGAGAAGAAATGATTGGTAATGCAGTTTATGTATTTGCATTGAGATATTTAAAGGGGGATAACTCTGCAATGAAGTTTTTTGGCCACGAAAAAAGCACATGCACATTTGCACATGATACTGATAATGTGGACGAAATTTTAAGTTAATCCATGGAGACCTCTAGGAGTTGCGTTGACAAGACGGGGACAAACGGACAGACAGGTGGACAAAGCTAATTATTAATAGAGAGTACTATTCATAGCTTAGATGCCCGCCCCTTTCTTGCTATGCCCCTCCCATTTCCAGCTTTGTCCACCCATTTCTAGATAAGTCAACTTTTTATATATCTTTGAATTAAGTTTAACATCTTGAAACTCATTTTCAAGGTAAACTATACAGGTAAATTTTAAATATTTTGTTGATACCTATGGCAGCATTAGCTCCAAGTCAAATTAGTTTCAAAATATTCACCAGAACATTTAAACAGAACATCGTAAATTCACCAAAGACAATTTAGATGGTTATTGTTCGGCTTTTTCCCTGTTCGTGTCGGACATGTTAACATCATTTGATTGTGACATCCGCTAATGTCAGATACTTGAGTGACAGGTCAGCTCCCTCCATTTATGACCATAATGTTAACTGTCTGACCGCTGCAAGCCAACAAAAAGTAATTTCAGTGGACAGTAACTCTCAAAATGCTGAATATTTTGAAAACAATTTTACTGAAAGTTGTTGGTGGCTTAGTTTGTTTTTCAAAATATTCAGCATTTCGAGTTACCGTCCCTTGAAAAATGTTGTCTGCAAAGATTCAGCAGCCTGACATTAAAAAAGCAAATTTTTGTGATAAACGTACAGGAATGTTTCTCAAAGTGATTGATTTTTAATATCTATGCGATAATTTATGGCATTTGTTCTGCGTATAGCATCACTCTAAGCAGTGTAAAACACAAACCAATGGTTAATCAATTGGTTATCCGCCTGCTGATTTCTGCAGACTACATTTTCCATGAGGTTTAACTCTGTATATGTTGAATATTTTTTAAACAATTTGACTGAAAGTTATTGGTGGCTAAGCCACCAACAACTTCCAGTCAAATTGTTTTGAAAATATTTAACATATCCCAAGTTATTGCCAATTTAAATTATTGGCTGGCCGCTTGCAGGAGTCAGACAGTTAATTAACACTCTTGGATGTTTTATAGCTGATAATTTGATGCTTCGTTTTTAGCTTAGATAGATTACTATAATTCAAAAGATAGATTTTTGTTTATTATCGTTAATTAACACACATACTTTAGCCAATTACTTGTTTAATAATTAAGTGTGAAAAACACAAGTGTCAATTAACACTCAAGCCTGTCAAAAATGGCAGTAGTCTTGAGAAATGTCCATATGCAGGCCAAGAGAAGACTATCATTGAAGATTTACCACTATATAACCGAGTCAGTGATTCCAGTGATGAATTTTCAATTATTATCCCTTCTCTTAGCCTGCAAATGGGCATTTTCTTCGAGAAAATCAAAATTTTCTTGACCCAAATTTGAGTGTTAAAGAGTCAAGCTCATTATCTGTACAGTGGTTGTCTAAAAATTAACTTAACTCTGTCTATAACAGATGCCACGGGTGCTACCAAAAGTTGCCACTAGAAATATACAAATCATTGTGTAGTGTAGCACATTGGCCATAGCAAATAATTTTTTTAACCAAATGATGGTGGTTGATTAAGATGTGTGACTTTTATGGACACTCATCTTAAAGAGCCACCACAAAGTCCCAAAAGCAGATGTCCTCTATTGTAGGTTTATCTATACACTGGATGATATAAAATTTACACCACACTGAGTACACGACGCTGATGTAACGCTTGATTTGATATTGGTGCGCCCATTGACCAATATTGAATTTGATATTGCTGTGCCAATCGGCCAATGATGCAGGGACCAATATTGAATTTGATATTGGATCGCCCATTGGACAATGATGCAGGGACCAATATTGAATTTGATATTGCTGTGCCCATTGGCCAATGATGCAGGGACCAATATTGAATTTGATATTGGACCGCCCACTGGCCAATGACACAGGAACCAATATTGAATTTGATATTGGACCACCCATTGGCCAATGATGCTGGGACCAATATTGAATTTGATATTGGACTGCCCACTGAGGCAGGGACCAATATTGAATTTGATATTGGACTGCCCATTGGCCAATGACGCAGGGACCAATATTGAATTTGATATTGGACCACCCATTGGCCAATGATGCAGGGACCAATATTGAATTTGATATTGGACTGCCCATTGGCCAATGATGCAGGGACCAATATTGAATTTGATATTGGACCACCCATTGGCCAATGATGCAGGGACCAATAATGAATTAGATATTGGACCACGCATTGGCCAATGATGCAGGGACCAATATTGAATTTGATATTGGACAACCCATTAGCCAATGGTGCAGGGACAAATGTTGAATTTGATATTGGCACACCCATTGGCCAATGGTGTAGGGACCAATATTGAATTTGATATTGGACTGCCCGTTGGCCAATGATGCAGGGACCAATATTGAATTTGATATTAGACCACCCATTGGCCAATGATGCAGGGACCAATATTGAATTTGATATTGGACAACCCATTAGCCAATGGTGCAGGGACAAATGTTGAATTTGATATTGGCACACCCATTGGCCAATGGTGTAGGGACCAATATTGAATTTGATATTGGACTGCCCATTGGCCAATGATGCAGGGACCAATATTGAATTTGATATTAGACCACCCATTGGCCAATGATGCAGGGATCAATAATGAATTAGATATTGGACCACGCATTGGCCAATGATGCAGGGACCAATATTGAATTTGATATTGGACAACCCATTAGCCAATGGTGCAGGGACAAATATTGAATTTGATATTGGCACACCCATTGGCCAATGGTGTAGGGACCAATATTGAATTTGATACAGGCGCACCCGGTGGCCAACGGTGCAGGGACCAATATTGAATTTGATATTGGTGCACACATTGGCCAACGATGCAGGGACAAATATTGAATTTGATATTGGTGCATCCATTGATCAATGGCGCAGGGGCCAATATTTAATTTGATATTGGTGCACCCATTGGTTAATGGTGCAGGGACCAATATTTAATTTGGCATTGACACGCCCATTGACCAACGGCGCAGGGACCAACATTGAATTTAATATTGCTACACCCATTGACCAATAGCGCAGGGACCAACATTGAATTTGATATCGGGGACCCCATTGGCCAACGGAGCAGGAGACCAATATGAAACATGATAATAATATCAAATTACAAAAGTTTCTGATTCGTTGTTCATCTGCATAAAGTGAACTTTATGATTTTCTTTTTCAATTGGCTTTATAAAAACAATCGATAACTGCGTGGAAACAAAAGTATACGTAGCGGCGACATCGGGTGCATCAATATCAAATTTGACATTGGTCCCCTGCTCCATTGGCCAATGGGTGCACCGATAGCAAATTTGATATCGGTCCCTTGTGCCGTTGGTCAATGGGTGCACCGATATCAATATTGGTCCCTACGCCATTGGCCAATGGTGCAAATTCAATATTGGTGTGTTACACTTACACTCTCACTGTTGCAAAATATTACCCTTAGTCAGTGAGTGAGCGCATGCATGAATCCCTGCATGCACACTCATGCATGCACACTCACTCATGCATGCATCTGTGCTGTGCATGTTGGTGACCTACAGGAGCATCAATAGCAGATTTGATATTGGCACGTTACATTGCTATTGTAGAAGCTGCTGTCTTACCTGACCACTATACTTAAAGATGCATTACCCCGAGATATAAATAAATTTGTTATATTTTTGTTGTAATATAATGCTCCTGATGTATTGCTGGAAACTGGTGTGAGCGGATGAGTTTAGGGAAGCATAATATAAACAAAATTATGAAACAATCCAATTGGAAAGAACTCAGAAAATCATGTCTAGACAGTTCCTTGGTAACAGACAAAATACTAGCCACGATGATCGGCAATATGAAACATCAACGATTCACACACCAGGAGGACAGCAAACACAAAGGAATTTATCAGAACATCAAACAACTAAGTTGCATATTAATATTTTTGGTTTATACAAGACCAGCAATGAATCACAAGCGACCACTATAAGTAGCTACTACTCTGGTTTCTCTGCGAAACGAAGATAATTTGGACCATCAGATCTGTGTTTACATATTTTGTATTTATTTAATTTATAAGTTGCATCTTCTAGCACATCTTGGATATTGAGTAGTCACACATATATAAGAATTGATGTTAAAATGAGAGTATTGACCCACTGGAAGAGTTTTATGGACACAGTTCCATATATTAAATATATAGCCCTATCAGCTCTAAGTTTTCTCTTGGTTTGTGCAGATATAATGGTGATAGTCCGTGTTTTTGTTGTTGTTGTTGTTTTTGCTATTGTTGTTGTTCTTCTTGTTGTTGTTGTTGTTGTTATTATTGTTGTTGTTACTATTTGTGTTGCTATTATTATTATTAGTTGTTGTTGTTGTTACTATTTTTGTTGTTGTTATTGTTATTTGTTGTTGTTACTAATTTTGTTGTTGTTGTTATTGTTATTTTTGTTGTTGTTGTTGTTGTTGATGCTGCTATTGTTGTTGTTGTTTTTGTTGTTGTTGTTGTTATTATTGTCACTGCTGCTGCTGCTATTGTTGTTGTTGTTGTTGTTGTTGTTGTTTATCTCTAAGATACTTACATCTAAATTAACAGTTGAAATCTTCACCTTAATTTCATTCACATCCATCCATCATTAAGTTGCCAAGGTTACCAATTTACCAGCATACTGATGATCTACAAAACATAAACAGATACAGGCAAGCTGTTAAACCGTACCACCCCGATGTCAAAATTTAAAATTTCCAAATGAAATTACAAGATAAACTGGTGTTCATTTCTCACCAAATTTGACGGAAGATGTTGCTATTCGCAGACAGCAACATCGTCCACCAAAATTGTTTAAAAATGTACACCAGTTTCTTTGCTAAAATATTTGAAATCAGAGTTGTAAGGGTTAATTTTTTTTAAACATAGATAAAAAATGTAACTTTAAAAATAATGCTAAGTGCTTTATAATGGAAGAGGATTATTCCTTTGAATATTTTGAAATTAATTTGACTGGACAGACAAATTCTTTTCAAAATAACCAACAATTAAAATTTGTTGTATTATGGTATTGAACTGTATATATAAATGGGATTTTTGTTTTGAATGACTTTATGGGATTCCTGTTATCATTGAATAAAACAGTATTTGACTAATGCACCCTTTGGTATATAATGATGAAAAATATACCTCTTGAGAAAGATGACTTAAAACACAGTGTTCTGTTCTTATATTAAAAACATCCTTTTAACCTTACTAAAGTTCTCCAATAATCACTGGTCAGCTGAGAACAAAGCTTAGTCATCCACACCACTTGACCACTCATTCAGTGACTGTCCATGATCTACAATACAGTGTCCAGTGCCAGAGAAAGTCCATGAAGTGTTTTATTAGCAAAGAGCTTTGGACATGTCATAAATTTTGGCAATAAACATTGATGTCCCTGGTAATAAATGTCATGATGGATACTGGGAGGTCAGTAAGTCACCCGCCACCCCGCTCCAGCCAGGGACAGGAGAGAGAGAGAGAGACAGTGGACATAGTGCTCAGATCTCTCCTAGTATGGACAAATCAAATTAACCCTTTTCATACTGTACATTACATCAAAAAAAAATAATATCCATTTTACTGTATCGCTGTTGAATTTCTGTATACTACATTTTCCATGGGGTTTAGCTCTGGGCCTGCTGGAAATTTTTAAAACAATTTGCCTGAAAGCCACCAGCAACTTTCAGCCAAATTGCTTTCAAAGTTTTTAGCAGCTCCAGTGTTATTACTGATTGAAATTATTGTCTGGGGGCTTACAGTAGTCAGAAACTTAACACTGAAGCTGGTCGAAAATGGCTTCTGCAGTGGTCTTGAGAAGTCCATTTGCAGAGAATATTTTTGAAAATTTACCACTGGAATGACTGGCTCGAATGAGTCAGGCATTCCAGTGGTAAATTTTCAAAAATAGTCTTCTCATCATCTGCAAATGGATATTTTCTATGAGCTAATTGCAATTTTCTTGAACAGATGCTAGTATCAAAGGTGTAAACACATTCACTTATGATAACCGGGGCCACTCTGATGTCAATATTCTATCTTTTACCAATAGTGAAGAAACGTGTGTACGTTAAATTGTTTCAACAATTTTGGTGGGACAGCAACATGTTCCACTTAATTTGATAAAAATGAAAACCAGCTACTCTTTTAATTTAATTTGAAAGTTTAACATTTTGACATCATAGTTGTAAGGGCTAACTAATTCAGTCATACTATCTTAACAATTGGCAAATTTTGTCAATAAATTTTAATTTTGTTTGAGAAAATGTTCATTTGCAGCCAAATATAGAACATTTTTGAAAAATTACTACTGGAATGACTGCCTCGGTTATCGAGTCAGTGATTTCAGTTGTAAATTTTCAAAAATAGTCTTCTCTTGGTCTGCAAATGGACATTTCTCAAGACCACTGTCGAAGCCTTTTTTGGCTGACTTGATCATTTAAGGGTTAATTTCAGAGCACCCATACAGGAAACTTGTTGAATATATCATTATACACTGCCAAAAAATGTGTTATTATGTAATGGCGCCTTCCGTCCGGGCGGGTGGTCGGGCGTGCGGGCGGCAGAGTTGTCTCCGGATGATAACTCAATTACCGTTTGTCGGATCGCATTGAAACTTCATAGGGTGGTTGGACTATGTCTTGGGAAGTAACCTATCGAAATCAACGATGATCCGAAATCCAAGATGGCCACCAGCCATCTTGAAAATTGGTTTCCGGATGATAACACCGTTACCGTTTATCGTGTCGCTTTTAAACTTCATAGAGTGGTTGGACTAGGACTGGGGAAGAAACCTATCGAAATTGACGATGATCCAAAATCCAAGATGGCCACCAGCCATGGGCTGCCATCTTGAAAGTTGGTTTCTGGATTTCATTTATTGGATCACCTCCTACGGTTGTTGGAATATGTCTGGTGAAGAATATTATCAAAATTTACAATAATCCGAAATCTAATATGGCTGCCAGTCAGTGGCAGCCATCTTGAAAATTGGTTTCCGGACCATACCTCCTTGACCGTTTAACGGATCGCTTTGACACTTCATAAGGATGACTGGTCTGATGGGGCTGAAGAAGAAATAAATATTTTCTGATAGCTCTCATTCATTGGTTTGTCATCATGGCGGGGTATTATGCGCCATTTGCGGAGCTCTTGTTATAATATGATGTTCATGCAAACCACCTTCCTATACCATCAAATTTATTTCAAAATGCTCAGTATTAATTTTTCAAATCTACTTAAATCTTTCAGGGCCAAAGGCGTAAGCAAATTTTCAATTTCTCTGCTGGATTATGATATTCAGATATTCAGTTCCGATCAGCGTAATAACTTCGCATGTTCAATTTGAAAATGAGGTTGCTGATCGATGCTGCTGCTATCTAAGACACCGGTAGTTTTCAGCAAACACAATTTTTTTAATTAACAGCAAAAATCTTGTATAATTTACAAAACATCACAAAATATTTACTTTGACTTCTAAATTCATCTAAATAATGGTTACTTCATATAATATAATCACAACATAGACATCGTTGATTATTTTGAGAAAAATTTGACTGAATGTTGTTTAAAATTGACGTATTTCACTGTGAATGACTGCCAGAGATCAGGCTTCTAAATTCAGCCAGATAATAAAGTTAATTCAGATAATATAATTCCAACGTAAATATGGTTGATTATGGTTGAAAACAATGGTTGAATGTAAGCCCATACCATCAATATTCAGTCAAATCTTTTTCCAAATAATCAGTTGTTTCATACTTATAGATGACAAGTTCTGCCACCACATCTGGAGAGAAATCTTCAAAAAATATTTTAACCCTTTAACACTTAAGTCGGCCAAAAATGGCTTCTGCAGTGGTCTTGAGAAATGTTCATTTGCAGATCAAGAAGACTATTTTTTTTAAATTCATCACTGCAATGAATGGCTTAATAACCGAGCCAGTCATTCCAGTAACAAATTAAAAAAAATTATCTCTTGGTTTGCAAATGAACCTTTTCTATGAGAAAGATTAAATTTTCTTGAACAAATTTGAGGGTTAACACTTAACAGGCTAATGGTACAAAATCAAATCTCTGATTGAGCACATATTCTTTATTCCAAATAAATAGGTGAAAATACTCAAGATGCTAGGCAGGGATTTTTAAATAATTCTTACATCGATTAGGAAAATATTATATACTTCCACAAAACACCATCACAACAATATTTAAAAATAAATGTTCAAATTTCTGTATAAAATATTAATTTTCCCATTCCTCATTTTGATAATTGATGATATTTGATATATATCCTTTTGATTTAATGAATATTTTCTTGATTATTTTGAAAACAAATTTGACTGGGAGCTGCTGCTGCTTGTAGCAGCAACAGGTTCCAGTCAAATTAGTTTCAAAATAGTCAACCGTTTTCCTGTATAGTCATAATAGTGGTCTTGAAATTGAGACACTAGAACGGTAAAGGTCAAAGCCATAGATTTAACTGTTTTTTTCATCAAACAATAAATCAAATAAATTCTAAAATAAGATAATATATACACATAATATCTGAAACCTGCAAATAAATCACATAAATAAAATGTTTTTAAAACCTTATTGCTAACCTATAAAAATTAAAATAGACTTACATTTAAAACACAAACACTACAGCTCCTATAGAAAAAATACTTATAAAAAACTGATATATTAATCTATCCCAAATGAATGAGGAGACCTAATCTGTTTGTCCAGTCAAGCTGACCATTGGGCAGTTATTTTTGGATGTCAGAATTGCATAACGCAAGGCAGATGGTCATGCTGTTTGCATTTGAAAGGTCCACAGGGTCAAAGATTACAGCTAGCTTTCAAACATAACAGATGTTGGGGTGGGTGGGGGTGTTGGGGTTAAATTTGTCTGGAGTATGCTGGGGTGGGGGTGAATTAAAAACTGGACATAACACCTTCTGTCTTTTTACTCATTATGCTAGCTGATAATTATGCTGTTATTATACTGGTCAGATGGGTATCTGAGTGAGCAGTGGCCTCGGAGACAAAATAGACTGGTATAAAATTAATATTAATTCTTTCTTTCTTCATTCATTCATTCATTCATTCATTCATTCATTCATTCATTCCATATTTCTATTTATTTATTTATTTATTTATTTATTTATTTATTTATTTATTTATTTATTTAGTTATGTATTTATTTATTTTTATTTTTTTATATATTTTTTTAATTAATTAATTAATTAATTTATTTATTTAGTTATTATTACTTACTTATGTATGTATTTTGCCATTATTTATTTATTTATTTATTTTGCCACTATTTATTTATTTATTTATTTTGCCACTATTTATTTATTTATTTATTTTGTCACTATTTATTTATTTATTTATTTATTTCATCAATATTCATTCATTCACTCACTCACTCACTCACTCACTCACTCACTCACTCACTCACTCACTCACTCACTCACTCACTCACTCACTCACTCATTCAGTCACTCATTCATTCATTCATTCATTCATTCATTCATTCATTCATTCATTCATTCATTCATTCATTCATTCATATATTAATTTATTTATTTATGTATGTATTTCGCCAACATTTATTTATTTATTTATTTATTTAAATATCTCACAACATACTCTAAATAAATTTACCCTCTAATGGTTGACGAAAAAACCCAGCTTCTGCAATGGTCTTGAGAAATGTCCATCTGCAGACCAATAGAAGAATACTTTTGATAACATACCACTGGCATAACTAGCTCCATAACCATGCCAGTATTCCAAGTGGGATATTTCCAAAAATAGTCTTCCATTTCACTGCCTTTGAATATGTTCTTATAGAAAATTAAAAATTTCCAAACAAATATTACTATGAACCCTTTATTGGCAAAGCCGTGTCAAAACTGGCCTCTGAAGTGGCCTTGAGGAATGTCCATTTGCAGGCCAAGGGATGACTATTTTAAAAATCTTATCACTAGATGTTAAAGGTTTAAAGGGAATTAACCATATGGCTTAAAAATTTGGTAAAGAATAAGAAGACATTTGGAAAATTTACCAATGAATGACTGGTCCAGTTACAAAGCCAGTCATTTCACTGGTAAATTTTCAAAAATAGTCTTCTCTTGGGCTGCAAATGGACATTCCTTAAGACCACTGCAGAGGCAGGTTCTAAGGCCTCTATCACCATGAAATGAAGTGCACATGAGGTGCGTGTGCCTGTGTGCGCGTGCGTGTGCGTGTGCGTGTGTGTGATTATGCATGTCTAGTGGGGGTCTGATGTTGGAGTGTGGTCTGCATAAGATCAGAAAATGTTACATATAACAGCTGTAGTAAAATGTACAACAAAATATTTTCCTAGACTGTTGTGGCTGTATGTACTCCATCAGTGACTTACAGCAGAAAAGGAGACATCCACCCCACCCTCACATATACACACCCACCCCACCTCCACCACCCCCATCCCATCAGTCACTGTCCACTGACACATCAAAATTACGAACTGTAATTTTCTTTGGTTTGTTTCGCAGAAGTCCCCCCACACACCCACCATCCACCCCACTCTTGTATAATGCATCCTCCGCATCCCCGCAGCTGCATCTGATTGCGCATGCCACGCTTCTTCTAAAGCGAATTGCATAACTGCAGATATGTGGGATGTTTTGATTGGCTCAAAGGGACAGCATCCTTTTACTCCACAGCAAACAGGCTGTAAGATGTTTTGTCAGCCAGCATCTCTGAGGGATTTGGCATCCAATCCAATCAATGCTTCAGTCAGAGGAAGAGAGGGAGTAATGGACCAGTGCTGTAAATCTCATAAATATCATCTCTCAATCCCTTAAACTGCTGCAAGCCACCAGACAATAATTTCAAAGGGCAATATCTCCTGACTGGCTGAATATTTTGAAACCAATTTGACTGAAAGTTGTTGGTGGCTTAGCCACCAACAACTTTCAGTCAAATTGGTTTCAAAATATTCAGTATATTCAGAGCTAAACCACATGTATCTGTAGAAATTCAGCAGGGAGACATTTAACGATAGCCCAGACATGCTAGGAACGGAATTAATCTTAAAAACCTCAAACCAGACACAATGAATTGTTTAAGAATACTAGAAATTGTAATGCATTGAACATTTTGAAACTAAATTAAGGACATTGTGACAGCTTCGAGCTAAATTAATTTTTAAATGTTCAACCATTTACTCATAGAACAATCAGTGGATTTCCGCAGAGATAAGTTGTTGAACTTATTTGTTTATATATTTATTTTTTACTTAATTAGAAACTATAGCAGTTCTAATTTTCATCAAAATCGGACAATTTGTTTTTACCATAACCCTGCCTGTCTGCCTACCGGCCAGCCTGCCTGTCTGTCTGTCTGTCTGTCTGTCTGTGTACCCGGAGATGCGTATAAAAAGCTAATGATCTGATTTTGTTACAATTTAAACACCACGAAGGACCTTACTATGAAGGAGGATTTCCACACTTTGGCTCTGATCCATATAAAAAATCTGGATTCGGATTGGATTAAATTCTGAATCTATATATATATATATATATATCTGAAATATAACTTGTCCAATTTTACTCAAGAAATGGCGGTACCTGACCCCAGAATTCCATAACTTCACTCATGATCCAAAAATTAGAAATATACAAGTAATCCCAATGTAATCTCTGATTATGCTCTTGTTACAAAATAAATTACAAAGAATTTTTAAATTTTGAATTTTGAAATTAACCACTTAGCAGTCAATACTTTAAACAAAAAATCTACATCTTTGCACATAGTAGAGAATGTCCATTAATTAATGACCACAGCAGATGCTGATTTTGGTACCGATTAACCATTAATGCCCAAGCCAGTCGAAAACAGCTTCTGCAATGGTCTTCGAAAATGTCCATTTGCGGACCAAGATAAGACTAGTTTTGAAAATTTATCACTGGAATGACTGGCTCAATAACCGAGCCAGTCATTCCAGTGATAGAGTTTCAAAAATAGTTTTCTTGTATAATGGATATTTTATATGAGACAATTAAAATTTTATTGAACAAATTTGATGGTTAAAGGGTTAAGAGTTAGACAGGTGATTATGACAAGTGGTAACCACCAGGCGGTCTTAAAGAAACACCTTCTTGTGGACACAAAAAAAGACAATTCACCTGTATTATAAGACCACCTATCTTTTGTGACCACTACAAGGATGTGCCAATAAGGTGGTCAGTTTAG
Source organism: Chaetoderma sp. LZ-2023a (assembly GCA_034401795.1). Classification (NCBI taxonomy): domain Eukaryota; kingdom Metazoa; phylum Mollusca; class Caudofoveata; order Chaetodermatida; family Chaetodermatidae; genus Chaetoderma; species Chaetoderma sp. LZ-2023a. The sequence continues at coordinate 55,212,327 of CM067375.1, forward strand.
ATAGGTTATTTAATTTTATTGTTGATTTGGACGAATAGAGAAGAATATATTTTGAAAATTTACAACTAGAATGACTGACTTGGAAACAGTCAGTAGTCATTTTGGTGATAAATTATTTCAAAACTTAGTGTGCAAATTGACATCCACTGTGCAAAGATTATGATTTTCGCTACCAATCTTAACCAGTAAAAGGTTAATGGAAGACTTTAGTTATCTTCCAAACATCGCAAATATATCTGGCAAAGATTTAGGTAATTATTCTGCTTTCTGCTTCTTGCCCACCCCACCCCCACGCTACCGCCACATCCCATCCTCCAATTTCCCAAAGCCACCCAGCAACAAACTAACTGACCATCTCCTGGCCAGATAACTTGACCACATGTCCAGTACTGCTGATAGACTGGACTCTGGCATTGCATAATCATTTCTGAATAAGCATTAGTGGTAACTTGATTGACACTTGGCATATGGTAGACACTGTAACTCAGATCTTTTCAATCTATATATATATGAGCTGCTACTTTTTTCCCCTTTAACACTCAGACTTGTTCAGGGAAATGTAAATTTGCTCATAGAAAATGTCCATAAGTGCAGACAATTATTTTTGAAAATTTACCACTGGAATGACAGGCTCGATTATCGAGCCAATCATTCCAGTGGAAAATTTTCCAAAATAGTCTTCTCTTGGTCTACAAATAGACATTTCTCAAGACAACTGCAGAAGGCATTTTTGGCTGGTATGAGTGGTTAAATGACATCCATTAATTCCTGTGTATTGTTGCCGGGTTTTTATATGATTTGATTGAAAGTTGTGTTGTGGCCAAATTGTTTGCAATATATCCATTTTTAGGAAAAAGAGGTTAGTAAACATTTAACATTCAAACATTTTCATGAAAATTTAAATTCTCTCATAGAAAGTGTTCATTTTCAGAATAAAAAACTATTTTTTGGGTAAAATTAATGACTGGCTCTGGCATGCGGGTGGGCCTGTGGGCCGGCCAGCAGGCAGGCATATCTTGATCCTTTAGAGAATGATTGCAATAAAGGACTAGGACAAGGCACACCTCTGCACGCATGCACACACAGCCAACCCCACCACCCCCTAACACACTGTCATTTAGCAAAGAGACTTCTAAACTAATCTAACAGACTTTTGAGAACTTTATACACGTTTCCAGATAATCATAACTCAAGGGCAGATGAAATTCTGTCACAATGAAAGCATTCATGTTCCAAATTCAACACGAATCCATGCAGTCCTTTTAACTCCAGAATAACTCAAGGGAGATAAATCTGGAACATAATAAATTCGTTACAGTGCAAAGACCATATTTTAAATTTTGACTTGATTTTACTTCAAAACCTAGTCAAATTAACACTTTGAAATGCAATGAACCTTTCCAGTTTATCCATCCATCATGTGATGTCAATCAAGTAACGTGACATGTAGGATGACATCATTATCAATTACAGCATGACTTGACTTAGTCAGTCTTAAATGGGTAATAGACCGACATATTGTACGAATTATATGTCTACTATTTAATAAACATTCTGTTAAATATTTTGAAAGTAATTTGACTGGGCGCTGTTGCTGCCATAGGCAGCAACACCACCCAGTCAAATTACCTTCAAAATATTCAACAGCTTGCCAGTATAATTATCTGGAAATTGATAGTCAGGGAGTTCTGGGATCGATTGATTCCAACATGAGCGAGATGTTGGTGGACCTTATAGCTAGAGATGGGTGGGGTATTAAACTAAAACTAGAACGGTCCACTGCCATGAGATGATTAAAAATGCATTTTGAATTATTATGGTGGGTCGATAGATAACGATCATGATTAAAGTTTGAATGGTCAATAAAGCCAAAAATGCCTTCTAATCAGTGGTCTTGAGACATATCTACCTGCAGGCCAAGAGAAAACTTTTTTTCAAATTTATGAAACTGAGCCAGTCATCCCAGTAGCAAATATTTAAATAAGAATTCCGCGGAACTAAATGTCTCGTCTGTCTCTTGTTTGTCACAGTGGCATTGATCTTAAACCTTGTGACCTTTGTGTTATCATGCTGCTTCCTAACATTAAAAGTAAACCATGTATTCAAGTTTAGTTCCAATAGGATTAACCAATCCCGAAATATAAATGATTTGCTGAATAGAAAAACTTAAGCTTGAAAAAGTATAGGTCAAATAGCAATATTAGAATGGCTTTGACCTTTGTCCTGGTGACCTCCGTGTCACCATCCTGTATCCTCTTGACATAAGCAACCATGTACCCAAGTTGTGTTCCATTAGGGTTAAGCAATCCTGATTAACAAGATAAGATTTGCTAAGCCTAAAAACTTAACATTGAAAAATAACAAAGTTTTGTAGAGGTCAGAATGACCATGACCTTCGAAATTGTGACTTCAGTGTCAGTGTGCTGCTTTCCCACATCATAGGCAACAACGAATCAAAGTTTAATTCTAATAGGACTAACCAATACTGAAAGCTAAGCCGCATAAAGGTTTGCTAAAAGCAAAAACTTAACATTGTTGACGCCGTCGTCGTCGTCGGAAAAGCGACATATAGGTCTTCTCTTCCCCTAGAAATTAATGCCGATTGACAAAATCAACAATCTAGACATTTTTTACCCATCGTGACCAATAACGGAATAATTGACCATATTTACAGTAAAACAATCATCAGATGTTGTTTTTCAACTCGGCTAATTTCCTTAAATGTATTGATTTATGGTATTGTTTTTCCACTACATAGGAATTCTACGAATGGTCATCAATAATACATGCTACATATGTAGGTAGCTGGACAGCTAGGTCAGATAATGGTCACTACGTGTTTGATTAATGTCTGATTGAGTCACTCAACAATTTACCAGAACATACTATTACATGCACGCACAGATGCATTCACGCACATAGCCATGCATGTACACTCGCACGCATCCACACTCTGCCTGCCTGCCTGCCTGCCTGTCTGTCTGCCTGCCTGCCTGCCTGCCTGCCTACCTGCCTGCCTCTCTGTCTGTCTGTCTGTCTGTCTTTACACTGCAGTTCTTTAACAGTCACCTCTCAAATTTACTCATTAGTTACTAGATTAATAATTTTAATCCTCAAGAATATTGTCAAAGTTAGTGTTTCAGAGGAGATTATATTCTGAAAAAAAGAAAGATTGTCAAGACATAATATTTAACCTAATTTAAATATTTTGTTAAATAATTTTACCGCAGTTTTGTTTTGCAGGGGCCTGTGATGCTCACCTGGACCATTAACATTCAATGAACCATTGGCATGTAAATAGACATGATGGATGATTTTCATAAAATCCAAGATGGCCACCAAAGAAATTGACCCATCAAAATTCTTGTTTGATATGTTTAAGTGTATAGGAGCATTCCACTCAAGTTTCATTGAAATCGAACCATTAATTAAGAAGTAGTAGAGTTTTAAATGGTTTTGGAATATTGAAAAAAAATCCAAGATGACTGCCAAAAAATTGATCATCCAATTTCTGAATAGAGGTTCATGAGCCGATAATAGAATCCTATCAGCTAAATTTGGATGAAATCCACCGAGTGGTTAAGGAGATGCGTTTTAACAATTTTGACAAAATTGACCAAACAAAATTCTGATTAGACAATCTGGAGCCAATTTGGTTAAAGTCTCCCAAGTGGTTAAGGAGATGTATTTTGACAGTTTCCTTTAACTTACCCATATTCATAAAATCTAAGATTTTCACCCAAAAAATAGACCAATTTTCTAAATTCTGAATAGAGGTTCTAGAGCATGCCCATGGTAAGGTCTGACCAGCTAACTAGGTTTGAAATGCATTAAGCGGTTAATGATGAGTAAGCGTACTGACAACTTCTAGTAAATCTTTAATAAAATCAAAAAATTTCACCAAAAAGTTGATCAATCAAAATTCTGTACAATTGTTCTGAACCCTAGCCCATAGGGTCCTTTCAGCCTAATTAGGTTGGATTCCACCAAACGGTTAATGAGGAGTAGCGTTTTGACTATTTGTGGTAAATTTGTCATAAAATCTCAGATTTTTCCCCCAAAAAATGGACCAATCAAAGTTCTGTAAATACTTTTTAAGCCTACACCCATAAGCTCTTTCCAGGAAAATTAAGTTGAAATCTGCCAAGCCGTTAATGACGAGGAGCATTTTGACAATATCCGGTAAATTTTTCATAAATTCTAAGACTTAATCTAGTTGCGAGACACAACAAAAAATTTGACTAAAAGTTGTTGTAAATATTCGTGAGATTGTATTCAAAATACTGTCCATCAACATGACCCTTGTTGTAGCTAGCTGTCATGGAATACAGTGTATCAAGTGATATTGACTTAATCAACAATACATGATTATCATAATTGTTATGTCCCACCTGCTTACACATCATCGAAAGCTGCATGATCAAAGGTATTCAGATGATTACAATCACACCTGACTACAAGATCACCTGGCTTTTGGAGCCAAAAGATGGTGGTTGTTTAAGACAGGTGGTCGTAAGATCACCCGTCTTAAAGAACCACAATCTTTTGGCATCAAAGGCATATCCTATATCAAGAGACCTGTCTAAAGAGACCACCTGTCTATAATGACTAAGTGCCTGACAGTCATATTGAGGCGGTCATTTGTACTGCATTTCTATAATGTTTAGCTGTAGAGTGCCCATATATGGTACATAAACGCATTAAGAATAACATGTTTACAAATGACTCAATATGAACCACTGGACTGACATCTAGAGGCCCTGGAAATTGACCAATGGTTAGATTACGTTTACCCATAGATATTCAAATCATAGAGTACTTTATCAATGAAGATTTAAAACAATGGGTGGTTTTATAAATGTTGCGATCCACCATTTCTACTGTACTTCAGCTGGATGGAAAAATGTGTTTTATAATTTATACATGTATATCATAAATTAACCAATTGTCAGTTAATTCCATAGATATTAAAACCATAGAATGATTGCATCAATGCTTAATCAACGGATAATTTATGAATGCTTCGATTCTCCACCATCTTTGCTGCAGACGAGATGGAAAATGTGTTATAATGAATATTATGGACAATAGACTAAACTAATATGGCATCCAATTAAGTTACAAGGATTATGGAGTCAGGGCATTGCCTGCTGGGTAGCATTGCGCACTAGGTAGCATTGCATGCTGGGTAAACTGAACAGAAATCAACAGGCATCTCATAACTCATGCAAGTGTCACTATTTAATGGGACACAAGAACTTTAAGTCCCACCCATCACAAACAAGTGTCTATTAACTGTCACACTGCTGCAATAACTATGGCTCTGCTAAATATTTAGAAAAATTTTGACTGAAAGTTGTTGGCTTAGTCACCAAATGTTTTCAGTCAAATTGTTTTCAAAATATTCAGCATATCCAGAGTTAAACCCAATGGAAAATGTTGTCTGCAAAATTTCAGCAGCAGACAGCTAAACAGGTGGGACTTTAAGACAAATCTCAAAAGTGGATCCATTGACTAAATGGCTCATGCATCAATGACAGGATCCAGTCATTTTTTTCTCTAATCACCTGCCCTTTGAACCAGTAAATGCAGCAATAAATACGACAGACACAAACATACTATCTTCCTATTCTTTTCAGAACATCCCTCATGTACTGGAGCACCATCCTTTGGATTGGATTATCATGAAAATTACTGGTATAAATGGTCTTGTATATCCATGGCATAACCATAAACATTTCAGTCTGTACACTTTTCGCAGATTTTATTCCACAACAATTAGTTAAAATATTGTTGATTACTTTGAAGATAATTTGATTGAAATTTGTTGATCCGGCAAAAAGTAACAGTTCAATAAAATTAATCTAAAAATATTGACTACAGGTATACAAAATATAGTTAAAAAAATTTTCCACAATTTACTTGGAAAATAATTCAGCATATCATAAAACAACATTCAGTCAAATTAATACTTTAAACATATTCGATAGAATATTAAAATAATTTGCTAAAAATTTTGTTAGATAAAATTCAATCGATGATATACTTACATGTACATAGGGATTTTTACCACTAGATATTTCAATGTAAAAACGATTTTAAAATATTTCATTGATAATTTGATGACGGAGAAATCTTGTTTCAAATCTATAATAAAGAAACACAGACTTATGACTTACCAAAGCTGGTCTGCTGTTTTCTAATCTTTAGGTTATTAAACCATTTCAACTCAAAATGCCCTCTACTATGAAATTCTTTTAAATTATTTTGAAAATAATTTGACTGAAGATTGTTGATGCCTATGGCATCAACAATCTTCAGTCAAATTATTTTCAAAATATTAAACAGGTTTTATGTTAAGCTTCAATTAAATAATATTTATCAGAATTTAGAATAACAAGTGTTAAATAATGTCACTATAGTGGGCAAGCCGAGCAAACAAGTCAAGTAGTGGTGATTTATTGACATTATAAAACGTGAATATACTCTCCAATAAAGGCTGGACAAAAGCTTTAAAACTCAATACTGTACATACAGAAATAAAAACGATTTTAAATTTAAATTCTTTTTGGTTAACATTTTTTCCATGAGCTCAAAACTTAACTTTACAGATATATACATGTATATATTTAAGGATTAAATAGTGTATACTTGCGATCAAATATTTAAAAATAAATATGACAATTAATCGCAAATTGCTGATCCGTGCATTACACAATTTTTTCATATCTGTTAATTTTTTCAAAGCTGAATTAGAAAATAAAAAAACAAATATTTAATGGTGAGAGCTAGCATTAAATTTATTTTGTCGTCTCTGATGCTTAAACGGATGGTTTAATTAATTTATTAAAATTTTTATTTTATTTTATTTTTTTGTGGGAGGGTGGGGGGGGGGGGGGAGAGAGGAGGAGGAGAGGCACAATTGTATATTTTTCTGTACAATCAGAAATAAAATGATCTTGAATTCATCTTAGGTATAATCCTTTCACGCCGAATCCGGCCATCGCCAGCCTCGCCAGCCTCAAACAAGTGCTCATTTTCCATGCCCATTTCCTGGCAAAGTGAAGGATATTTTTGAAAATTTACCACTGGAATGGCTGGCTCGGTAACCGAGCCAGCCATTCCAGTGGTAAATATTCAAAAATATCCTTCACTTTGCCAGCAAATGGACATTCCATAAGGAAACATTTGGATTTTCTTGACCAAATTTAGACATTAAATGAGCTAAAAAAATAAAAATTACAGAATCTATGAATCTGATAGATTCAGATACCCTGTAATACCCACCTACCGTACCAAAGCTCACACTCTCGTATAATCAATTGACTATTTCGTTGATCTTAAAAACGGTATTTTGTAAATTTAAATAATATACATGAAACTTAATAAATATATGTGTATGCACTCCTATATTAAATATAACCTGTTAGTGCTGAATATGCGAGAAAATGTCATTATCATATTTTACTTGTACTTAGAATCGTATTGACTATCGTATTTTGAAAACATTTTGACTGAAATATGTTAATGTCCTTAGCGGCAACAATCCTCAGTCAAATTATATTCAAAATAATCAGCAAGTTTCGCTTTGGTTACATTGAAACCATTGTTTTCGCTATTTACAAAATATGACTTTGAATAAATCTTAGTGTGCTATAAATTAGTTTGAAGCACAAAATGACATGAATTTTTCATGTGATGATCAGAAATGACCGTCACAAGACCCTGTCTCCCCTCCCCTGCGCTCCCCACACCAACCGTCAGACCTGACCATGCATTTAGCAACTTAATCCTCAAATTCATTCACGAAGATTTAAATTTTCACTGAGAAAATGTCAATTTGCAGACCAAGTGAGAAATTTGTCTGAAAATTTATCACTTGAATGACTAGCTCAGGTATAGAGCCAGTCATTCCAATATTAAATTTTTAAACAATCTTCTCTTGATCCAGAAATGGGCATTTCTCAAGACTACTGCAAAAGCTGTTACTGTCCATGTTGAGTGTTAACAGTTTAAACAATATTTGATAGGACAAGGTTAAGAACAGATCTTCAATGTCATTGCTTCCAAAATATTACTAACAGAATTTGTTCATGGATTTAATTATTTAATCGTTATGATTTGTCAGGAACATAATATCATTTGCTTTAACTGTCTCACTGCTGTTAGCCATCAGATAATAATTTAAATGGGCAATAACTTTGGACCTGCTGAATATTTTGAAAACAATTTGACTGAAAGTTGTTGGTGGCTTAGCCACCAACAACTTTCAGTCAAATTGTTTTCAAAATATTCAGCCGGTCCAGCGGTGAACACAATGAAAAATGTAGTCTGCAGAAATTCAGCAGCAGACAGTTAACCTTACAACGCTGGTGTCGAAAATCTAAATTTTCAAATTAAATTAAAAGATGAACTGGTGTTCATTTTTCAACAAATTTTGTGGGAGATGGTGCTGTCGCAGACAGCAACATATTCCCCACGTTTGTTGAAAAATGTACACCAGTTTCTTTGAAATTGATCCAGTAAAAGTTAGAATGAATATTGACATCAGAGTGGTCAGGGTTAAGTGGATGGCCTACCCATTTACAGAGCAAAAGAAGTTTGTTTTCGCAACACACATAAGTCGATCTGTCTGTCATATTTTTTTTGTATAAATTATTTGTTATATTAATAAAAAAAATTTATTATTCGAATCATATGAATAAGGACAACAGAAAAATATGTTTTCAAAATAAATTTATATTTTAACTTTATATGAAATAGAAATAGTTCCCTTATTCTATCTACATCCAAACTAACAGCAATCTAACAATAGTTTCAAACAATTAACGGTTCATTCCTAAAATCCTCCATTTCAGAGCAATTTTAAAGATAAGATGTTTATATCTTGACTAGATGTTGCAGGTAGCAACAACTTCAAGTCATGGTTTTTTTTAGTTTCATTATAGTTGTCAGCTCACATGAGGATTACATTACAATGAATTTAAACACCTGGGTTGTAGAATGAAAGGGTTTAAATGGACCTATAACTAGGGACATCACAGATTCACACCAGCAACACAAGTTTAAAAACCTGATATGTTTTTAATGTTCTTTAAATTTAACAAATTTGTTGTGTTAACCATAATATTTTTGAAATGTTATTGTCTTGATTTAACCATTTAATGGTAACAGTTTTTGACAAAACATTTAACTTTTTCCTCAGTCTATGTCTATTTGCAGGCCAAGGTAAGGCAATTTTAGAAAATTTATCAAGGGAATGATCGGCTGGATTATCGAGCCAGTCATTCCAATGGTAAATTAAAAAAAAATAGTCTTATCTTGGCCTGCAAATAGACATTCCTCAAGACCACTACATGAGGCTATGCAAATTATATCTGGATTACCGCGGTACACTCCACTCATAAATCTGTATAGCGAGACCGGACTGTTGTCTTTGCGCATTCGTCGCAAGCACAAAAAGCTTATTATGTTTTATAAAATTGCAAATGGCGAGTGTCCTGACTTCATAACTGATATTCTCCCCTACAAAGTCGGAGACAATGTCCATTATGAGCTCAGGCAACCGGAAAACTTTTTAATTCCAAGGTGTTGTCTCGAAACCTTTAAGAAATCGTTTCTACCTAGTGTGCTTAAACTATGGAATGAATTGGATTTAAGCATTAGAACATCTCCGTCGATTTTAATTTTCAAGAAAATGTTATTTTCGAACGAACCGGACACTCCTGAAAAGGTTCCCTATTATTACTCAAAAGGCAAGAGAAAGGAAAATATTATCCATTGCAAACTGCGAAATAAATGTAGTCAACTAAACAGTGATTTGCATCATTTCCACTTATTGGAAGATCCAAATTGTGCGCTGTGTCTGGTTCCAGAAAGTGCTTATCACTACTTTTTTGACTGTCCAAAATGGACAGCTGAACGTCGTAATTTGTTGAGCTTTGTGAATGAAGTAATGCCGGTTGCTTCGCTCGACCTCATTTTGAATGGTAGCAAAGAACTATCTGATGTGATAAATACAACGCTGTTCATAAGAATATGCAACTTTATAAAACAAACATAGATTCTAATGAACATTATTATTATTATTATTATTATTATTATTATTATTATTAGCTCTCCTGGTCTGAAGGACCATGTGAGCCTAAGTAAAGGCGATCGTCCGTTGTCCATCTTTCGTTCGTCCATCCGTCGCATGTCGTGCATCAAATTTTGCTTTAACCCTTTATTGACAAAATTTGTTCCTTAAAATTAGCATATTTGCTTTTTGAATGCCCATTTGCGGGACGGGGGACGACTGGTTTTGGGAGTTTGCGACTGGAAGGACTGGTCCGGTTTCAGGATTAGTCTTCTCCTGGTCTACAACTGGGCCCTCCTCTAGACCACTAAGAAGGCCAGACTTGGCCAGTGTCGACACTAAAGGGTAAAAATTCTACTCCTAAACGCCTTGGCGGATTTCAACCAATTTTTGGTGGAAAGGCCCTATGTTTGCCGCCTATACATTTTTTCTGTAGGGAGAGGGCTTTTCTAAGTTTCGAACAACTTGTGCCCAATCCCATTGTAATATATGCAATAAAATATGTTTAAAATAAAAAAATAAAAAACACTACATAGACCAGTTTTGGCCGGATTGACCATTCAAGGGTTAACGGTACATCCGGTAGCAGGAAATTATCTTTTGCAAGATTTTGTGCTTTATAAGGAATAAGAAACTATACAGGAGACTGTTGGGCATTTTTAAAACTAATTTGACTGGAACCTGTTGCATAAACGATTTGTTGCTTCTGTTCTGTAAGTTAATTAAAATAAATAATTATACATTTTCTAAGAAACAAACCCAATTAATCGGTATTAATTAAATTATAATTTAAAAATTTAAATAGTAATCATAAACGTTCTAAAATAAAATAAAGATGTTAAATATTAAAATACAATAACCCAGTAATTTTTAATAAATTTAAATTTTAGTTTTAAACAAGTGATGGGAAATTTAATTTTTAATAAAAAATATTTACTATTTTACCTGCGTATATCAGCTAGTGACCATCAATGCTTCTGTTTGTTGTTGTTTTATATATAAATAAACTTCTGATTCTGTACTAAATGTTCATTACAAGTGACCACTGTCCACTCATAAATCTATGTAGCCTGCACATATACACTCTGCAGCCGATAGAATAACAACTACTACATATTTTCTATATGCTCAATATCTAGTTAATAATTATGTAAAAATTGTGCTGGACTTTCTTTCCTACATGCATTGATGCAGGGTAGGTGGGGGGGGGGAGGGAGGGGCATGGGTGGTTGACTGGATAAAAATCCTTATCCAATGCGCAGCAATCAATCAATGTCCACTATTACTGTTTATTGTACGATAAGAGCTATGTGAAATTCGTTGACCAATGAATGAGCTGGACAAAACAGGAGCATGTGTTTTGACCATCAGATAGGCTGGCTGGCCACCAGTGGTCATTCCTATAAGCCCCAGCCAGCCAGCCTGCCTGTAATGCTTTCTACTGATAGACATATGCAAACACACTCAGAAACACATTCATTAGAACCTGCTTACAACAGAACATGTTTTTGCATTCCAAATGATGGCAGTTCTTTAATACGTGTGGTCTTATGACCACACATCTTAAAAAACCACCATCATTTCGCTGTAGAATAATTCTAACACAGCAAATGCATTCTATTAGGTGACCACCTGTCTTTAGTGACCACTCTCTCATGGGCCATACAGTGACCATTATAGATAGTTTTGAGCATCTCGTCATTATTATACTATCTGTCAGTTGTAAGTAACCTGAAGTGGGCGGGATGTATTTTTCACAACAACATCTCACTATCCAAGTGAATGGTTGGACTGTTGCCAACAGTCACTAGGTCAACTTAACCTTTGACCTATGCTCAGCATGACCCAGCATGTGTTAGGAGATAGGCATCCTGATAAACTGTAAGGGTTTATAGGTTGGGGTGTGGGTGCATGGTGAACAATGTTGACTGAAAGGTTTAGAATAGATATTGTACTTGCAGTCATGATCAATTGATACTTATGTCTTATAGCATCTAATGTGCACAGAAAACCTTTCTGAAAGGACCACCTGATGGTGTTACACAGCCTCTCTTAAGGGACCACCTGATTGAGTTACACAGCCTCTCTGAAAGGACCACCCGATGGTGTTACACAGCCTCTCTTAAGGGACCACCTGATGGAGTTACACAGCCTCTCTTAAGGAACCACCTGATTGAGTTACACAGCCTCTCTGAAAGGACCACCCGGTGGTGTTACACAGCCTCTCTTAAAGGACCAACTGATGGAGTTACACAGCCTCTCTTAAGGGACCACCTGATGGAGTTACACAGCCTCTCTTAAAGGACCACCTGATGGAGTTACACAGCCTCTCCTAAGGAACACCTCAGGGAGCTCAAAACATCCTTTAAGGGACCACCTAATGGAGCTCCAAAACCTCTCTTAAGGGATCACTGAGTGAGCTAAAAAACATCTCATAAGGGACCACCTGAGGGAGCTCAAATACCTCTCTTAAGCGACTACCTGATGGATCTCCAACACTTCTCTTAATGGACCAGCTGATGGAGCAGCAAGGAGTGGTAACAATAGGCAGGTTGTCTCTTAACATAAGCCACTAAGCATAGGATATATATCTTTTTTGTGCCAAAAGATGGTGGTTCTTTAATACAGGTGGGCATAAGACCACCTGTCTTACGGAACCATCATCATTTTGGCTAAACACGATACTGAAGCTAGGCCCCTTGACCGAGTTTGATAGTATATAGATTTTTATTCCCCCCCCCATCTACAGCCCACATCTTCCCTAAACAAGGTGGGTGGGTAGTATTTTATGCATCTGTCTATTTATCTGTCCATCTATGTGTCTGCATGTCTGCCTATGTGCCTGTACATCTATCTGATCTTGATTCTATTAACCTGTATGTTTATCCATTCACATGTACATCCATCTATCCACCCGTATGTCTGTGATTATTTACATGTTCATTTTTTAGTAATTTAACTCCCACTTGGAGAATGTCAATAAAACCTCATGGGTTGTATATGACTGAGAAAATGGTTAGGGATCACCTACCCAAGCTTTATCACTGATATCAGTTTAGAACTATAATTCCTGGGTGGAGAGATTCTAGGAAGGAATGAATAAATTTACACAATTGTGGGGCAGTCTGTAACGAGTCACAAACCCAGGTCTCTCAAATTGGAAATGTCACACTTTTCTAAGTGCCAGACCTACGCTTGATCTAAAGCCTGTAATTATCAGCTAGCTATCAAGCAGTACAAAAATTTTTGATACAAACAAATTAGAAATAGCATTTATTCATCCATGATTATCCATCCCTGCATCCATCCAGCAATGTCTCCATCCATCCTTCCACCTACACAGCCACCTACCTACCCACCAAGCGATCTGTATTAATCCATCACTCCAGCGATCCATCCACACACACATACAACCACTACATTCGTTCGTTCGTTCGTTCGTTCGTTCGTTCGTTCGTTCGTTCGTTCGTTCGTTCATTCATTCATTCATTTAATTTATTGCATTTATTGCATTTATTGCATTTATTTATTTATTTTATTTTAAATTATAATTTCTATAAACTTCAAATCCTCAAGCCAATAATAATGACCCTGTTAGAATCGAACCAGGATTAACCTTCTAATGATCATGCCGACCAAAACCGCCCTTGGTCTTGGGGAATGTCCATTTACAGGCCAAGAGAATACTATTTTTGAAAATTTACCACTGGAATGACAGGCTCGGTTATCGAGCCAGTCATTCCAATGGTAAATTTTCAAAAATAGTCTTCTCTTGGTCTGCAAATAGACATTTCTTAAGATGATTGCCGAAGCCGTTTTTGGCTGATATAAGTGTTAAAGGATTGATACCCAGTATATAATATTCTCTGAGTATCAGGCGTCGACGCAGGGAGTACAAACACAAAAGACCATTGATTTTTCTTAAGCTTTCAATAAATTGCCTGCCTTTCGGAAGCTTAGCCATCACGATTACGCAAGACATGTCACGTGACCATAATTGCGGCAAATAACAACAAATATACTTATTGCGCACGATAACAATGTAATTCTATATTAATGTATTCTGTTCTATGCTTAGTAAAAAAATATTCACTACAAAATACCACGCCTGCTGGTTATTTTCAAAACCATTTGACTGACAGTTACTGCTTCTCGTGACAGCAATAATTATCAGTCAAATTGTTTTAAAAATAAACAAGTTTCCCTTTAAGCTATAATAAAGTATGTTTTCCCAGAATTCAAAATGAAATGGATTAATTTTCTCACTGTAGCCTGCTTCGCTGACCATAACACTGAATCAATATTATTTTTGCCAATTTGTGTAGAACAACTAAGACCATAGGATAAAATTACATAACATGTATGGAGCACGCGAATACCATTCCGTATTCATGCGTTATTGTTTAAAGGTGTCTTATGTAATGTTCATCATTGATTTTTACGCGTGAAAGCTTCTGTTAGTTGGTGTTTGTGAGCATTGTCCATCAGCATCAACGTCTAACGAGCATCGCTCGACTAATTAGTGTGGCCAATATAATTAGCGCATGAATATTATTATTACTACATAATAAAGACAAACAAAGACTGTAGAAATAGCAGAGAAATGTATGTACATGAAAGCGTCCATGTCTTTCGATATTTACATATAAATTTGCTTGTTAATATATTTCTATAATAAACTAGGATGCTGACAGTTGATGGCATGTCATCACAAATCCACACACTTTCACCAATGTTGCCATTCCCGCATCCCCACTCCACCCCCACCCAACCATGCAATTTTGAAAGATAAAATTATTTTTTTAATTTTACCACTCAAATGAATGGCTCAATAATCGAGCCTGTTATTCCAGTGATAAATTTTCAAAAATAGTCTTCTCTTGTCCAGCAAATGGTCATTCAAATAGGAAAAGTTTCCATATTCATTAAAGGCTTAAAATAAACAAAGGCTCTGCCCACTGAATTTCCACAGACTATATTTTCCATGGGGTTTAACACTGGATATACTGAATATTTTGAAACTAATTTGACTGAAAGTTGTTGGTGGCTAAGCCATCAACAACATTCAGTCAAATTGTTGTCAAAATATTCAACTGGTCCAGTTATTGCCCATTGAAATTATAACCGGGTGGCTTGCAGACATTAGACAGTTAATGAACATGTTGGTTGTTAGCAGATGTTTTGATTTGAAGTCACTTTTTGGCAAGAATCGTGGTGATAATTATATGTTTTTAACATTTATTTATTGGAGAAAGAAACAGATAAAAGCATTGCTTTAATTATATATGATCATATTTAGAATGAACCATTCTATTTACTATGAATGACACACATGTAATTTAGTCCATTATTTGAAATCATGCTCAATATTTTTTTTACGTCGAGGTTTAAATAAACTTCAGTCAAATTATTTTCAAAATATTCACAAATTGAATGAGGTATAATATGCTATGTTTTTAGAGGAAAGGAAGTGAAAGCAGTTCAATTGTGACAAGAACCCACTTATTCTCATCTTTTATCTATTTTTTATCGCCAAGGTAACAAAAATAACATCTTTATTCACAATAACATTAATCTTCTGACCGCTGAGTATTTGCAGATGACTTATTTCAAGGTTTATATCTATGGACCAGCTAAATATTTTGAAAACAATTTGACTGAAAGTTGTTGGTGGCTATGCCACCAACAATTTTCAATCAAATTGTTTTCAAAATATTCAGCATGTTCAGAGTTATTTCTCATTGAAATTATTCTTTGGTGGCCTGCAGCAGTTCGAGAGTTAATATCTACTCATCTAACAAATCATTTTGTCAGTTCTGACAAGCGAAATTATTGTGCATTTAACTCACTTATTCACAAAAACACATTTTATAACCACTTCCCACTTCCCACTCACGCTCTCAAAAAAGCATTTTTTTCATTCCCCCTTTTGATATCTTAAAGAATAAATACTTGATGTCTCACTGTTAAGAGGATCACGCTGTTCATGATTCTATTGAAATGGGATCATTTTAAATATGCATTTACAAATTTTGGTGTGGTGTGGAGTTTATAAATTATAATGTTTAAATGGTAATTATCAAGTGCACATGTGTCAGGGAACAAGTGCAGAGAAATATGAACCATCCTTTCTAGAGTCTATTAACTTTTTGATTGTCAGTGAAAGTAATAGCATACAAATTTAATATTTATTGTATGGGAAGTGAGAATTTGCTCAATATTTTGAAAATAAGTTGACTGAAACTTGTTGTTAATAGTCAGCTGAAGACTGTTGGATAATTAAGTATCTGTTTGACCATTAATGATCAAGCCCGCCAAAACCGGCCTCTTAACAGTGGTGTTGAGAAATGCTCATTTGCAGCGTAAGAGATTGTTTTGGAAATTTTACCACTGGAATGACCTAATTAAGTCTTCGCTTGGCCTGCAAATAGACATGCATTTACTAAGCCAAAATTGTATATCTTGACCATTAGCAGTCTGTCTGCTGAATCTCGACCATTAGCTGTCTGTCTGCTGAATCTCGACCATTAGCCGCCTGCTGAATCTCGACCATTAGCTGTCTGTCCGCTGAATCTCAACCATTAGCAGTCTGTCTGCTGAATCTCGACCATTAGCAGTCTGTCTGCTGAATTTTGACCATAAGCTGTCTGTCTGCTGAATCTCGACCATTAGCTGTCTGTCTGGTAAATCCCAACCATTAGCAGTCTGTCTGCTGAATCTTGACCATTAGTCATCTGTCTGCTGAACCTCGGCCACTAGCCATCTGTCTGCTGAATCTTGACCATTAGCCATCTGTTGAATCTCGACCATTACTGTCTGTCTGCTGAATCTCAACAATTAGCTGTCCGTCTGCTGAATCTCCACCATTATCTGTCTGTCTGCTGAATATCGACCATTAGCAGTCTGCTGAATCTTGACCATTAGCAGTCTGTCTGCTGAATCTCGACCATTAGCAGTCTGTCTGCTGAATCTCGACCATTAGCAGTCTGTCTGCTGAATTTCGACCATAAGCTGTCTGTCTGCTGAATCCCAACCATTAGCAGTCTGTCTGCTGAATCTCGACCATTAGCCGTCTGTCTGCTGAATCTCAACCATTAGCCGCCTGCTGAATCTCAACCATTAGTTGTTTGTCTGCTGAATCTCGACCATTAGCTGTCTGTTTGCTGAATCTCAACCATTAGCCATCTGTCTGCTGAATCTCAACCATTAGCAGTTTGCTGGTGAATCTCGACCATTAGCCGTCTGTCTGCTGAATCTCGACCATTAGCAGTCTTTCCGCTGAATCTCAACCATTAGCCATCTGTCTGCTGAATCTTGACCATTAGCTGTCTGTCTGCTGAATCTCGACCATTAGCTGTCTGTTTGCTGAATCTCAACCATTAGCCATCTGTCTGCTGAATCTCGACCATTAGCTGTCTGCTGAATCTCAACCATTAGCCGTCTGTCTGCTGAATCTCGGCCATTAGCTGTCTGTCTGCTAAATCTCGACCATTAGCCATCTGTCTGGTGAATCTCAACCATTAGCTGTCTGTCTGCTGAATCTCGACCATTAGCTGTCTGTCTGCTGAATCTCAACCATTAGCTGTCTGTTTGCTGAATCTCAACCATTAGCCATCTGTCTGCTGAATCTCAACCATTAGCTGTCTGCTGAATCTCGACCATTAGCCATCTGTCTGCTAAATCTTGACCATTAGAAGTCTGTCTGCTGAATTTCTACAGACTACATTTTCCATGGTGTCGATCTAACTCTAGATATACTGAACATTTTGAAAACAATTTGACTGAGAGTTGTTGGGTGGTTTCAAAATATTCACAGATCCAGAGTTATTGTCCGTTGAAATTATTGTCTTGTGGCTTGCAGCAATCAGACAGTTAATGGGTTAAGCCACGTTAAACAATCATTTAATTTTATATGTGAATGCAACAACAGCAAAATTTGATTTTACATCACTATAAAGTTATCTCAAAAGTGTCTTTACCAAATGCCAGTTGGCATGATTCAGCTAGATTGCAGTACAGAAGAGAGGTTGATTAGTGGCTATGAAAAAGCCTATTCAAGCACTAGCATAATAACTACTACTGCAAACAAACTGCTGTGGTACTTATAATCCTGTAATAACTACTACTGCAAACATACTGCTGTGGTACTTATAATCCCATAATAACTACTACTGCAAACACTGCTGTGGCACTTATACTCCCGGAATAACTACTACTGCAAACAGACTGCTGTGGTAATTATAATGCCATAATAACTACTACTGCAAACGGACTGCTGTGGTACCTATAAACCAGTAATAACTACTACTGCAAACAGACTGCTGTGGTACTTATAATCCTGTAATAACTACTATGGCAAACAGACTGATGTGGTACTTATAATCCTGTAATAACTACTATGGCAAACATACGGCTGCAGTACTTATAATCCTGTAATAACTACTATGGCAAACAGACTGATGTGGTACTTATAATCCCGTAATAACTACTACTGCAAACATACTGCTGTGGTACTTATAATCTTGTAATAACTACTACTGAAAACAGACTGCTGTGGTACTTATAATCCTGTAATAACTACTACTGCAAACATACTGTTGTGGTACTTATAATCTCGTAATAACTACTACTGCAAACATACTGATATGGTACTTATAATCCCGCAATAACTACTACTGAAAACAGACTACTGTGGTACTTATAATCCCGTAATAACTACTACTGAAAACAGACTGCTGTGGTTCTTATAATCCCATAATAACTACTACTGCAAACATACTGCTGTGGTACTTATAATCCTGTAATAACTACTACTGAAAACATATTGCTATGGTACTTATAATCCCGTAATAAATACTACTGCAAACAGACTGCTGTGGTAATTATAATCCCGGAATAACTACTACTGCAAACAGACTGCTGTGGTAATTATAATGCCATAATAACTACTACTGCAAACGGACTGCTGTGGCACTTATAATCCCGGAATAACTACTACTGCAAACAGACTGCTGTGGTAATTATAATGCCATAATAACTACTACTGCAAACGGACTGCTGTGGTACCTATAAACCAGTAATAACTACTACTGCAAACAGACTGCTGTGGTACTTATAATCCTGTAATAACTACTATGGCAAACAGACTGATGTGGTACTTATAATCGTATAATAACTACTATGGCAAACATACGGCTGCAGTACTTATAATCCTGTAATAACTACTATGGCAAACAGACTGATGTGGTACTTATAATCCTGTAATAACTACTACTGCAAACATACTGTTGTGGTACTTATAATCTCGTAATAACTACTACTGCAAACATACTGATGTGGTACTTATAATCCCGCAATAACTACTACTGAAAACAGACTACTGTGGTACTTATAATCCTGTAATAACTACTACTGAAAACAGACTGCTGTGGTTCTTATAATCCCATAATAACTACTACTGCAAACATACTGCTGTGGTACTTATAATCCCGTAATAACTACTACTGAAAACATATTGCTATGGTACTTATAATCCCATAATAAATACTACTGCAAACAGACTGCTGTGGTAATTATAATCCCGGAATAACTACTACTGCAAACAGACTGCTGTGGTAATTATAATGCCATAATAACTACTACTGCAAATGGACTGCTGTGGTACTTATAATCCTGTAATAACTACTATGGCAAACAGACTGATGTGGTACTTATAATCCCGGAATAACTACTATGGCAAACAGACTGCTGTGGTACTTATAATCCTGTAATAACTACTACTGCAAACATACTGTTGTGGTACTTATAATCTCGTAATAACTACTACTGCAAACATACTGATGTGGTACTTATAATCCCGCAATAACTACTACTGAAAACAGACTACTGTGGTACTTATAATCCTGGAATAACTACTACTGCAAACAGATTGCTGTGGTAATTATATTATAGTGCCATAGTAACTACTACTGCAAACAGACTGCTGTGGTAATTATAATCCCGTAATAACTACTACTGCAAACAGGCTGCTGTGGTACTTATAATCCCGTAATAACTACTACTGCAAACAGACTGCTGTGGTAATTATAATCCCATAATATCTACTACTGCAAACAGACTTGCAGTGGTACTTATAATCCCAGAATAACTACTACTGCAAGCAGACTGCTGTGGTACTTATAATAGAACTAAAATATTGTAGAAGATATGCGGAAGCTATTTTCTAGTGAAAAAATCGTTCCGAATGGACAATTGGAAACACTATTTTGTTGCTACTATAGCTGCTATTCAGCTTCAGCAATGGCCCTATAGTACCACAGCAGCCTCTTTTCAGCAGTGTCGTTTGACGCAGCTGGATCAACTGATTTGCTGCTGCATTACCGCTATTATGATGACTGTATTGGACCGAAAAATCATTTACAAAATAATATCTGCTACTTATCCCTTTACCAAGATGGCAAAAAATGCCTTCTAATGTATTCTTGGAAAATGTCCATTTGCAGACCAAGAGAAGACTATTTTTGAAAAATTACCACTGATATGACTGGCTTGAACAAAACTGAGGGTTAAATTTCTGGTTCTGCATGAAGTGTATTAACCCTTTAACACTCATATCAGACAAAAACAGCTTCTGCACAGGCCTTGAAAAATGTCTATTTGCAGACCAAGAGAAGCTTATTTTTTAAAATTTACCACTGGAATGACTGGCTCGATAACCGAGCCAGTCATTCCAGTGGCAAATTTTAAAAAATAAGCTTTTCTTGGTCTGTAAATGGTAATTTTCTAAGAGAATTTTCTTAAACAAATTCAAGGGATAACGGGTTAAGTGATCAAGGCGTGTTCTCTCTGCAAAAAGATGAGTAAGATATTTTTACGTCACATCTTGAGCGCAATTGGGAGAAAATTGCTACAGTACCGCCGATAAATAACGGAAAATGTTTCCAAAACAAGACATATGGATATTTTGAACATAATGACATTCCTTGCTGTCTAAAGAATCAATCATCTTCCAATCAAATTATGTTCAAATTATTCAACAGACCATTTCTTTCTAACAACAGGGTTACATTACGCTGGTTTCTGCCTTTTTTGTTTTGGAAACATTTTAAGTTATTTATGAGACGAACTATATGCTGGTTAACACAAATTACAATAGCTTTAATTAATTCAAAAATAATTTAAAAGTTCTCTTCAAAAGAATACCTTAAGAATTACCTGTTCAAAATACTCCGAGGTATTTTTTTAGAGTTGTAACAGTCCTTAAAAAAGTCTGTGATTGTCAATGATGTCCACAGTTTGGATTGTTACATCGGATGAGAAAATTGTACCATTTTATATACAGATAATGTCCAATTAACCTCTGTAATCAGACCACTTGTCTTTTGGAGCTAAATGATGGTAGTTCCTTAAAACAGGTGGTTGTAAGCTAGACCACCTGTCTTAAGGAACCACCATCCTTAAGCCCCAATAGCCATATCCTATAGTGAATGACTTGTATTAACCCTTTAAGGGTCAAATTTGGTCAAGAAAATCTAAATATTTGTTTATTGAATGTCCATTTGCAGGCCAAGAGCATACAATTTTTGAAAATGTATCACTGAAATGACTGGCTCTGTTATCGACCCAGTCATTCCAGTGGTAAATTTTGAAAAATTATATTCTGTTGGCCTGTAAATGGACATTCCACAAGACCATACCAGAAACCGGTTTTGGCCTGCCGGCATGACCATTAAGAGCTCACCTGGCTATGGTGACAAGTTGCTTGCACTTGATAAAGTGGTCACTTAAGTCACTCACTTTTTAAAAGATCATGCTGTATATATATATAACCACTATCAGAAGTGCTTCATTATTAATTTATGTATAAATGAAAGAATAAATTTCCGTTCTGCCATATAAAACCTTATCGGTTTTTATGCGAAAAGTATTGAAAAGCTATGCTTGGTAATAAAATATGAAATAATTACAAAAACAATCGATGTATGAAGGTTTATGGAAACCTCATCATTTGTTAATTGTCTGACTGCTACATGCCACCAGACAATAATCTCAACGGGCAATAACTCTGGACCTGCTGAATATTTTGAAAACATAAAAAAAGCTTAGCCACCAACAACTTTCAGTCAAATTGTTCTCAAAATATTCAGCATATTCGGAGTTAAAGCGAGATGGAAAATGTAGTGTGCAGTACTTCAGCAACCGCGCAGTTAATTGCATTGTCTATATCATTGTATCGAAAATAACATTTTTATTAGAATCTGTTTTTAGCTTATTTTTGTTTCTGAATCTGCAAAAAAGATAGCGTAAAATATTAAGCTTATGAAATTATTTTGAAAACAATTTGACTAAATTTCATTATTGACCTGATTTAGTAATGACATTTAGTTAATTAATTTTCAAAATAATCAGTAGGATTTTTCCTAATTGTGGGTAATGCTTATCATGGTAACGCATGCTGGAATAAATGGGCTATAATATTGAATCTGTTTATTAGAAACGTGAATCAAATCTTCAAATAAATAATATATATATATATAATTTATCATCGGCATAGTCTGTCTACACATTAGCTGCTTTCATTTTTGTGACAATCGTCAGCATTTTTCATGGCACATTTTATTCGACACATTTTATTCGACAGATAAGCCAAAAATGAAAAAATCATTACATTTTGCCGCTGCATACAACATATGTTTTCCTATGATCAACACAATTGTCTCGTATCCCGCATTATATTCATTGCCATCATCCCGTTTTATCAAATTTTAATTAAATTAAAACATGTTTCAATCTGACAAATTCAAATAAATTGTATTTGCATGGGTGGTGGGGTGGTGAAAGCTGAGTGTGTCTGGAGATGGGTAGAGGATGGCTTATGGTGTGGTAATTATTATAATTTATTGCCATTTTAACTGACAGTCTATAGTATAAGTTCTGCCTTCCAGGTATATTCTCTTATCCAGCATGATCATATTAAAGCTTTGAAACCAAAGTGTATTCTGCCTGTGTATAATTCACCTCTTAACCCTTTAACACTCATATCAGCCAAAATGCTTTGAGAAATGTCCATTTGCAGACCAAGAAAACTATTTTTTTTAAATTTACCACTGGAATGACTGGCTCGATAACCGAGCCAGTCATTCCAGTGGCAAATTAAAAAAAATAGTCGTGTCTTGGTCTGCTAATGGTAATTTTTTCTGAGAAAATTTAAATTTTCTTGAACAAATTTGAGGGTTAAAGGGTTAACACTGTAATCGGCCAAAAACGTCCTCTTTTTTCATCCATATTCAGACACAAGAACGCTTTTTTGAAAATTCATCACTGGAATGACTGGTTCAAATTTTTAAAGAATTTTCGTCTGCAATTATCGACATTTTCTATGATAAAATTTATATTTTCTTGAACATTTAATGGTCAAGCCTCTGCAGTGGTCTTGAGGCATGTCCATTTTGCATGCCAAGAGAAGACAATTTTTGAAAATATATCACTGGAATGACTGGCTCGATAATCAAGCTACATGACAGTGATAAATTTGCAAAAACTGTCTTCTCTTGGCCTGAAAATGGGCATTCAAAACACTCCAGTGTCTAAATTTTAAGACAGCTATACCAGGAAACTGTTGAATATTTTGAAACTAATTTTACTGGAATCTGTTGCTGCCTATGGAAGCAACAGCTCCCAATCAAATTAATTACTAATTATTCAACAGAATATTGGACACATCATAAGAAATGTGTTGTTTCTGGGCTGTGTCAGGTATGGTTAAATACATGTATGAATTGCATTGATGTTCATTCACCCAAGGTGATGTCACCTTTCAATGGTCAAATTTTGTAAAATTATCTGCCTACTGAATGTCCGGTTTTTGAGCCACTCATTCCAGTGGTAAATTTTTAAAATTTTATTCTCTTGGCCTGTAAATGGACATTCCACAAGATCATAACAGAGGCCGGTTTGGGCCGGCATGACCATTAAAGGGTTAACACTCATGCAGATTAATGTTCATTCACAGATCAAATGAACAATATTTTTGAAAATTTACCACTGGAAAGACTGGTTCGATAAAACCAGTCATTCCAGTGATAAATTTTCAAAAATAATCTCTGGCGTTCGTCAAATGGACATGGTCACTGAGAAACTTGAAGCGTATGTATTTGGACAAATGTGAGGGTTAACGGGCAAATACATTCAGATTATTATCAGTGGTGAAGATTAGCAGGGGCCCGGTAGCCCGTGGCTCCTAGATTTTAGGCTGGGCTACCAAAATTTCAAATTCACTAGCCCAGGTGGCGACCTAAATTTTTCAATCCATATTTTCAGGTTGTGAACAGATAATCATTTTATATATGACCAGTAGACGAGCCAATATTATTAACCTTGAAAACAATGTGTTTAACACTTTCTACATCAGTAAATCTAAAATTATCACATCCTGTATTACTCAATGTTGAGCCCAGTGCACTGAAGCAACTTAATGATAAAAATTGGGCCATTGAAAAATTGCTTGACTCTTTAACCCTTAAATTTGTTCAAGAAATTTTCAATTTTCTCGCAGAAATTGTCGATTTGCAGGCGAAGAGAAGACTATTTTTTGAAAATATACCACTGGAATGACTGGCTTTGTTATCGAGCCAGTCATTCTAGTGGTAAATTTTCAAAAATAGTCTTCTCTTGGTCTGCAAATGGACATTTCTCAAGACCACTATAAAAGCTGTTTTTGGCTGATATGAGTTTTGTTTTTAGGGGCCGAGGTGGCTACATGATTAAATGCATAAACAATTATATAGGCTACTCATATATTCCTTTATAAAATTAAATTAATTAATCGGAATGGGATGGAATATTTAATTAATAAAACTTTCCTGACCAGTGCAATAATCAACATATTATATTAAAGTCAAGTAAACACACGATTGCATTCTATATGTTAATTTAGATGATATTTAGGCACCATATTTAAAATCTTTAAACATTTTATTTAATATAAATTTTAGAAGACAATTTGACTCAAGGTTGCTAGGGCAATAAGTTAATGGAGATATTGTTTTAAAAAAAAATATTTACCTTTTAGAAATTTAGTTTTTCTATATTCAGGATTAAGATGTCTGGCTGCCTCTGACATTAATGATTTGATGGCAATAGTTATTAAATGATGCCACATTTTAAAATTTATTAATTAAAATTTTTTATCTAGAAATGATATAGCTGATAAGCTGTTTTATAATTATAACTGAATATATTGATGTTGCATATTTCAAATATTGCAACTATTAGATGGATAGATGGATGGATGGATGAAGAATGATTGAAAATTTTGAAGAAATGTGTAGTTACACTCGCAACTAGTACCTGCCCACCCATCCGCCCGTCCATCCATCTGTCACATTTTTTACATTTCTGACAAACCTGCCTAGGTTACAATTGTACTTATCAATTGCAGTTGTTTTTTTAAAAATTAACTGTGTTTCACAATTTTGTTATAATTTTCTATTATTATTATATTAAATGAGACATTTTTTTACTTCTATATAGTATAAAAAATAATTACGTATAAATAGATCAACATGATAATGTTTCCGAAAAAGTTGGTCCCGATCCCAGGATGATTCATAATAAGGTAAAATTAGTTACCCCTCCGGGATGTAGAAATTGTTTGAATGTAGCTTTCGTGACCATCTCGGTCACTTCTTTCTGTCATGTGACTCCACAAGGTCCGACCAGAGTGACGTTGCCAGCAACCATCAGTTAGTGCTGAAGAAGTGACCGCGATGGTCACGAAAACTACATTCAAACAATTTCAAACAATCCCGGAGAGGTAACTAATTTTTCCTTATTCTAAACATGTTAATGGTCCGATTGGTTACAAATTATTAAATTTCTGCATAGTGTTATGTCCATCTTGCAGGACAAGTGAAGGCGGTATGAGCCAGTCATTCCGGTGATAAATTCTCAAAAAATGGCTTTTTGTTGGCCTGCAAATTGACATTCCTCAGGACCACTGCAGATCCTTTTATTCCTCAAATTTGTTCATGAAAATTGAAATTTTCTCAGAGAGTGTTCATTTGCAGTCAAAAGATTATTTTTTTTAATTTATCACTGGAATGACTGGCTCATTTTTCGAGCCAGGCATTCCAGTGGTAAATTTTCAAAAGTAGTTTTGTCTTAGTCTGAAAATGCTAATTTCTTGAGACCACTGCAGAAGCCATTTTTGGTTGCTTTGAGTGTTAGGGTCAATGAGTTAAAGAAAGTATAATGATCATGGTAAGATTTTTACTATACCTTTATCTGAGATCCGTTTTCAGGAATCAATAATTCCCGCAAAATATATCAACCTCTGGATAGAAAGCTCTTTAAGATACACCTTACAGTAAACTTTCACATTTTAAAACAAACTATTCTTTATAATATATGTCCTGTACCGATGATCCACAAATCTGGGAACATCTCATGCATCACACCTCAACAAATTACAGATAAATGATGATAGAAATGAAATACTGAGTACTTTTTTTGGTTAAAATTGTCATCCAAGTGAGAAGTGTGCCAGATTTAAGACTGACAAAAGCTTTTCAAGCTCATCCATTGAAGTATCTCTAAATGACATGCTATAGCATTAGTTATTTAACAACAGTGGATTCCGAGGGGGAGGGGCTATTTTCCACTGGTCAAAACAGAAAATTGCATAGACAGTGCGAATTGCTATTGTGGGGGTGGTTGGTGAAGATGGTGGGTTGTGCAGTGGCGTGGGTGAGGTGGGGGGGGGGGGCAAAGGTTGTTTATAATCATCCCTCTGCTTCATTAAGTTGAAAAGAGCCAATTGCTATTTTCAGCCAGTAAAAGGTCAGAGGTTAGACTGACCAATCAGATTGCCGCATTACAGATGCAATAACATCTCTGTGGCTGATGGATCATCATTTTATCTGCATGCTGTGCTGTTTTCACAAAAACTCAATCTCCCTGTCTGACTGTCTGCTGCTCTGAGTGGCTTGAGTGACCAGTGGTCAGTCTGCTCTGACCAATATGCATTTGCCTTTAACCCTTTTCAACAACCAGAACTATAAATATGGCAGCTAAAGTAGAATTGAGTTTAATACATAAATTGATGAATATTTTTAATGCAATTTGACCGGAAGCCATTGCAACAATGTTTAGTAAAATTATTTTTATACATATTCAGCATATTTTGACCCAATAGTTAGTATATGTAATAAGTATCAATTATCATGTACATGCATGGTAATGGGGTTAGTGTCTGGGCAGATGTACTAAATATGCATGCGCTAAAAGTATGGGGGTGGGTGGTAGAGTATAGGTGGGCTAGGGGAAATGGAGGTGAGATGCATTATATTATAATAGGAAGAAGATACTGAGTATAAACTAATGCTTTTCAGTCACAATTATTTAATAGATGACACAAATATACTATTAGAGCTCTATTTAAACATAATTGTGCTGAATATATTATAGACACTTTGACTGAAAGTTGTGGTAGCAACACCTTTCAGTAAAATTGTTTTCAAAATATTTAGCTATGTAACTCCATTAGACTTCTTGGAAATTAAACTAAATACTTGGTTAAAGGCGCACATTCACAGCCGAATATTTGAAAATAAAATTGATTAAATTATATACTTTTAGAGGGTTAAATTGCGTGCCTCGCTGGAATGAAATGAAATAAATCTTAACATATGATGATTTCATTCGGTATAAATAAATTTTGGATTTTTAGTTGTGAATTTGAATTAAGGACTCGTGTCTCTAATTCAAATTCACAACTTAAAATTTTTAATTTAATTTATATGGAATGAAATGAACACATGTTAAGATTTATTTTGGTTCCTTATATCTGAGTCAAACAATTTAGGCCTCTAAACATTACCATTTCATCTTATCGAAAGGAGATAACTGATTGGGGGGGGGGTGAGGGGGGGGCACAATAATTCTGGACGGGTTGAAAATTTTGAAGGCAATTTAACTTAAAGTTGGTGGTGGCTAAGTCACCAGCATATCCATGGAAAATTTAATCAGGTGAGATTTAGTGGGCATACAGTTAAAGTTGAGTTTCTGGATGAAATATTGCTCCATGTAGATTTCTGGTAATATAAAAGATATTTAGATTTTACAGAGAATAAAAGAAAATAATTAATTATGCATAAAATTTCCTATTTTATAAAAACCTAAATTCTGTACAGAAAGTGTTATTTATATACCCTTATTATAAATAGAATTTTTGGTATGAAATGAACAAGCACAAAAATTATTGCAAATTATTAGCAGCGACGTTCTGCAACAAATGCTTTATGATATAATTAGAAATAGCTTCCAGTCAATCTGTTTTCAAAATATTTAACCGATTATTTATCTGCAAATAGAGATAAGTACATATTTAATAGCATCGTCAAATAATATCTCTGACATGTTAAAGGTGCACATTCGCATGAGAATGCTTGAAAATTAAATTGGTTAAATTGTCTACTTTTAGAGGTGTTAATAAATTTCTAATGAATTGATATAGATCGGATGATTTTCTTCAGTACAAATTATTATAATTTTTTGGGTCGTAAAATTGTAGGAGCGACTCGCATTGTGTACACAATTTAAATCTCTAAAGGCAAACAATATAATTTAATTTAATTTTTATGCCTGAATGAGCCTTTAATGAATATGTTGTCTTGAAGAATATCCATTTCCAGGGCAAGAAAAGAGAATTTTTGACAATTTCCCATTGGAATGACTGCCGCAATATTCGAGCCAGTCATTCCAGTGGTAAATTTTCAAAAGTTGTACTTTCTTGGACTTCAAATGGACATTCATTTTCTTGACTACCTGGACCATTTTGAATGTGTGCTCAGTTTCAAATATCACAAACTTTAGTAAATTTTTCAGCAATTAGATATATAATTGACAAGGCTATTAACGCTTTATCAGCCAAAAACAGCATCTACAGTGGTCTTGAGAAATGTCCATTTGCATACAAAAAGAAGACAATTTTAGAAAATTTACTACTGGATTGACTGGCTTGATAACTGAGCCAGTAATTAGTGTTAAATTTTCAATTTTCTCGCAAAAATTGTCCATTTGCAGGCGAAGAGAAGACCATTTTTGAAAATATACCACTGGAATGACTGTCTTTGTTATCGAGCCAGTCATTCTAGTGTTAAATTTTCAAAATTAATCTTCTCTTGGTCTGCAAATGGACATTTTCAAAGAGAAAATGGAGGTTTTGTAACACAACAAAAATACTAAGCCACTCAATTCACTGTTTGCTAAAAGTCACCTGACTTAGATATCTCAGAAAATTTTAACCTATTCATTCCCATGGTGTAGGTTCCCTTGAAACAAGTTTAGCAGAGATACATCCCTCCATTGGGTAGTCTTGATAGTATCTCTTTAACTCTAAAGCAGTCATTGCTCTAGGGAACCGGTTCCTCTATTCCTATAGAGAACATATAAACGAGTCTGTGAGCATGCGCACTTATGCTACTATGCATGCGACAGAGTCCAAGCCTTCATTAATTAATTTTCTGTATTACGGGAAACACCTAACTTTTATCTCAACAAATCCTATTCATTCCATAATCTTGTGGAGCTACATCCACATTTGCTTTTCATGAACCACAGTACAAGTGGTCATTGTTGAATAAGTCATAGTACTTATGTAAAATGGTTATAATTTACGTGAATATGAGCAGAAAGTTCGTTGTGACCAAGTTGAAAGAAAATGGCGCCAGCTTCACATTACAAGCCAGGGGAAGTCAATAACTCTGATCCTATTTTAGCCACGAGGCTCCGTTCCTACGAAAGGTATACTATATACCGGTTTGGAACATCTCCTACGAAAGGTATCCTACATAACATATGTAACATACCGGTTGGGAAGTTAGTGGATCAATTAAGAGTTTTGACTAGGTACGTATTTCCGAGCGTCATTCTTTCCTACATAAGGTATACTACATACCGGTTTGGATCGAATCCTACATAAGGTATCCTACATAACTATGTAATATACCGGTTGGGAAGTTATTGGATCTATTAAGAATGTGACAGTGGTGCAAACAGGCGTGGTGGACCGGATGAACACCACAAGGATACACCACGATCATCCCCTGAAGAAAAGCGAGTGGTCCTTCTAAGGACCGTTACTAACCAACTAACATGAAACTCGCAATTACTTCATGATGATCAATCAGTCATGTCAGTCGTATTACAATAAAGACGAGACCATCGTATTAATTCGCGATTCGGTGTTCGCTTTCAATTGGCGGCGTTTTTGCAGGCTAATTTAACATTACTAGCAATGGGCCATGAAACCTTTTTACCTTTTATTTAATATCTTATAAAAATTACTCGAGATTTTATGTTTTCTAATACCTGGCGGGGTTAGTCGACGCAAGTATTTTTTATGGCCGTAGTTTCATGAAAAATGTAAACATTGCGTTGCTATGGGATATCCTCTTTAGTGTGTCGTAAATTGGCAAATGTTTGACGATCTCGGAATGCCCGGATGTTCAAAATTACGATACTGAATTGAATCCTCGTAATCACATAACCCGCTTTTGTTAGATAGGCTATTAAGCCTGTGCCAGATTATCAGGTTCACTTGATTTGTAAATCTAGGGAGAAACTTGCGTTCACTTGATTTCTAAATCTAGCGTTAAAACTTATTATATATATTACTGGTTATATTGTAATGTTGAACCTAAAATGATCTAAAACGTAATGCGATGTTCTAGAAAAATTGCATGAACGGCCGATAATTAAACTGGGTAGCCAGCGTCTATTGTTAGCGAGCCGGACAGTGGCAAAGTAAATCTCCGTTTGGAGGCGCTGACGAGAAGCGTAGATCTCATTGCCGAATTTCCGATTCCAGGATATCTATATCCGAGTACTCGCTTAACCTACTTCATTAAAATTTAATCTGGTCAGATAATATCACGTGATTTATATATCATGTGATTATCACGTGATTCTGATTTATATATTATAAAGACGACATTTATGTCAAGTTAGGATTAATTTTGATGGAAAAAACAATCTTTATTAAAGGATACGCAATATTTAGGCTGCTCAATTTAATAATTTCACTTCTGCGAATGATGTTTTGAGGTATACATTAAGCATAGCCGCGAGGTGACAAGATTTGTGAAGGGTTTTTTTCGTGGTATCTTCAGACGTTAAGATGTTTAAAAATTCAGAGGAAAATAAGTTTTATCCTTGTATATAGTGCGCGCAAATTTTTTAGAACATGTAAATTGAGCATAAATGTGCGACCTATTTATGGATTTTTAAGTAAATACGCCACTCCCATATTTGCTCGTACTCATTCAGAGTCAACTTATTTCAGTTGCAACTTATGACTAATAACTTCGAGAGTTAAATGGTTAATATTTTGATAGTAAACGCTACAAACTTTGATGACCAAGTTTTACTATATCAGAGATGTGTGTTGATCTCAGTGTTTTAGTAGCAAGCATAGCCTTTGGATCAGGAAAGTTCTTGACTATCAGCCACTTTTATTAGCCCTAAGAGTGAAATTGGATATATAGAGCACGTACCCAGGCTATGAGGGATCATTCTATCGGCTCTCAATCGATTAATTGTTATAGTCAAATATAACATTCTGCTTGCAAATGGACTATTACTCGTGGAAATCATCTGAAAGTCTAGAAGAGGGGGAGAACTAACCTAGTTAGAAAAATTTTCTCTCTAAGGGGTGTGTAAACTGAAATGTTGGTCTGAACATGTTGTTTCCACACCATCTCTTAAAACATTCGAAATGGTTTAGGTAGGCTTTGGCATAGTCAAGCCAATGTATGACTACACCGTACACGCAACCCATGACTAGAAGTGACGGCACAGGCATGGAGATAAATGAAGAAGAGATGACCATGAGGCCTAATTGTCCTGTGCTCAGTATTATTACCTAGATTATAACTCAATTTTTATGGCATAGCAACTGATTATAATTAAACTTCTGGTTTAGGTATGCCAAATCAAATCACTTCTGGTGTTTTGCTGGTATTGTTTGTTTCTAAATCACTTGACAGTTTAAATGCCCTATTTCAGGGGCTCTTATTTTGGATTCTTTAATTCTTTATTAGTTGCTCTTAGTGCAATGGCTGAACCATCCAATTATCCTCATCCTTCGAAACCTTGTGTACACCCAACTCTTCGCATTTATCTTCTAGGAATAATTTAATTTTTTCTTATGATCCTAGCAGTGCTTTTGTCATTTTGATTTCACTAGATTTCGTTTTGCTCCTGAATCTTCTCATGTATTACACTCTAACTATCAGCCTCCATCTTTCGACTAATATCAATCTGCAAATAAGTGCGTCAGACTTTATTATTTTAATTGTGAATAGTGGTTTGCTATCTTTTAGTATCATATCTGGCCTGATTTATTTTTAACATAGTTTTTCAGTCTTTCTTTTCTGTCAGTAGGATCCCTCGCCATGATGAAGCATATCTATGGGTGAATGTAAGCTTGTCACAATAACAAAATCTTTTTTGTCTTATCAAGATTTACACCGCTCCTTTCTCGAGTTCAGTAGAAATTTTGATCTTTTTATTTGTCTAGGGATATATCTATTTCTATTATTGTCATATGGAGAGGTCTCAGCCTTATCTATTCAAGCCTATTTTTTATTCTTCTAAATTTCCCAGGCATTATTAAATAAATTCCTCAAGGGGGCCTAACCAAGATGATTGGATTATTGCCTTTGCATGGATTGTGGAATATGGTTTTTTCCTTTCACCCTTCTGTGTAGTTTCAGTCCTTTGTCCTTATCCATCATTGATCTGGTCACAGGTTTGATGGATTTCTTTCCTGTTTAATCATCTGATAAAGATATTAACAATTGGGCTCATATCATACTAGCTTTGTTTTAAAATTAGATTTGTAAAATAAGATTCTGCAGGTTTATTCTGGTCCTAGCTGTCATGCTAAAGCGCTTCTATATAATCTCTACTCTATCAGGGGTGGGATGGGTATAGCTAGCCTCATGCATGTCTTAGGTAGCAGATTTCCTACATATAAGGTACAATCAATGTAGTCATTGAATCCCCCTTTTTTCTATCAAACCATGTTGGTCTCCTTTGACATTAGTCCTGCTTCTGTTCCTGATCAATAATTTTCTGCTCTTTTCAAGTAGGATACAGTGGAGGAATGGCAGAATCCAGACTTTAAGGATTATGAGGTGCTGGCAGATCATCTTTTATAGGGTCTCGGCTCTTATCTTCAACTCATATATTTATCCTTTTCTGACAACTTCCAAAAAATTTACACTTCATGATTTAATACTAATTCTGTTGTATATTTTGGAATTATTTTGTCTGGAACCCATGGCTGTTTTGATACTGTTTGAGACAAAAATTACTTAGTCAATCGTTTTATATTCAACTCTTTTCCTACTATGTTGTCTCAGAAATGGAGTTCATCGATGAAAGGAATAATATGGACATGGAGTCATTTTGCCTAGTCATCACTGGTCTAGTCAAGGATAAGGGACAGTGTTTTCTGATATTTCTATATATACAGAATTTGTCCTAACTGGATCTGGGTTCTTTTAATTACATCATAGCCAGTCTGGGATTCCTCTGGCTTGGAAGGTTGCTTAATTGTGTTAAAATTTGGGCCGAATGGAGTCAGTTTTGTGTACGAAGGTCAAGTCTGGTAATTCAGAATTTTGTCCCTCACCACGACTGCATACACTGCATTTTCATTCGTTGGGTGTCATCGGTACCAATTCACCAGTTAATCCATCTGCAGGTCCAGTTTGATGTCTTGTTCTTACGTGTTTGGGGGAGGGGATCTCGTTCTTGTGTCTATGGAATCAGATAAAGTAGTCTTACTACTCTCTTCCTTTTCAGGAACTAGAACAGGAACTAATACTCTAGTATTCCTCTTCAATACTCAGGAATATTGGAGAATGAAGAGATATTGTCTCTTTCACAAGCTCCTATCTGCTCATGCAGTCATTTCTATAGTAGTGACCTTCATCAACAAGCAGGGCAGTTGAGGTTATCATATTTTGTTTGGAGTCTTGGTCTTCCTCCTGCGGTGGAGATGTCAGCAAAACTTTCAGCAGCTCACATTCCAGGTAGAATGATTTTCCTTGTAGCTCATTTATTACATCCCATTAAGTTTCTACTCAGTATAGTGTCCAGATTTGATGTTCATATTCTTCCTCCAGGCTAGGCTCTGGCGGTAGATGCTCTGGCCCAGTCATAGACTTCACATTTTTTTAAATTATCTTCAATTTAACTTTCTAGTGCCAATTGTATTTAAGAACTTTTGTCAGCGGTTTCTAGTACAATTGTCTTTAAGAACTTTTGTCAGCAGAATGTATTATCCCTTTAATCACTCCTGCTTGGCCCAATGAGAGTTATTCAGTGGATCTCGTAGTCCTCTTTGTGGAAATCCAAAGCGTCTTACCAATTTTGCTGATTTTCTATCTCGTTTAACAGCAGCTTTCAGTTCATCATTCCACAAATCTTCAATATGTATATATGGTATTTTCCAAAAGACCTGTTTTTCAGAAATTGATTTTTTGTCTGAACTTTAGTATTCTTAATCAATTCAAACTATCTGTTACAGGAGAATTTACCAGAGTATATTTAAGGTTTTCAAATGGTTGTTAGAACAGCACATTATCTCGCCCGATTCTGCATCCCATCATCAAGTCATAGATTCATGGCATATTTTTTGATGATTTAAATCCCTGTATGCTGGGGTGGTGTTATCGTTTTCACTAGCATC
Organism: Chaetoderma sp. LZ-2023a; assembly: GCA_034401795.1. Taxonomy (NCBI): domain Eukaryota; kingdom Metazoa; phylum Mollusca; class Caudofoveata; order Chaetodermatida; family Chaetodermatidae; genus Chaetoderma; species Chaetoderma sp. LZ-2023a. The sequence goes on from CM067375.1 coordinate 55,247,165, forward strand.
TATCCTTCTTTGTTTTCTAGAAGCCGGTTTGAGAGTTATTAAGTATTTACATCATTTATCCATGGTACCGGTATTTTTAGGGTATAGCACAAAGGCAAATACCTATAATAAATTCCTCTATTAATTCATTCTTGGGTCCATCTGTTTAATTGTATAACTCTG